>JADLZK010004168.1:0-31411 GCA_015847255.1 Hyparrhenia diplandra | reverse complement strand
TAATTCACCAAAACTCGTGGAATTTATTAGTATAAACCTCTCTATTCTAAGTATATATTCAATTTATGTCCTTATTTCATCTCTTGTTGACATATAAAAGTATAGGATAACAAAGTGTCAACACTTGTGCAAAAAGACATGGCTCATTCATCATTGATGAAGAATTGTGGGTAGGAAATATCATTCACCTTGTCTTTTGCTACAAGCCACCTTTTGCCTTGATCCTTATACTAGAGTGCAGTACATATCTTCCTGTTGTATAGGACAAGATGAATAAAAATCTATTCTAAAAGTATAAAATAAAGAACCATCTTTTCGTTAGCATAGGTGAAATCATACCTAACTTCTTGGATTACACAACCCTACTTCATAATCTTGTTGTATTCCTTCAGTATGTGTCCACAAATATTTTGCCAACTCATCATGAAACAAGATCTCAGAAAAGTAATCACCAAAAGAAGTGGAAGGACAGCAATAGGCCACAAGAAACATCGGGGTCAAAGATTGTTGGTATTTCTAGCGTGAAGTAACAAAGTCCGCAAGCGACTTTGAAAGTACCAAGTAGCACTTCACCTAGAAGTATTCCGTGTATCGAATTTCCACAGTGGAACTGACGCAAGCTTTGTTCTTCCTAACTATCAAGGGTCAAGTATAGGAGGTGATCGAAGTGATGTGTTCTTCAAAGACTTAGACTAAGTCGCTACTCTTTCTGGTTGCTTAGTATTACTTCTGCACCGGAAAGTGCACTTGGTTCGCTGTTTACGCCGCAAGATATCGCTCTACCTACAACCGGACGCGGAGGAATACAAGGCTTAATAGGGCCGCTCACACCTATCCCCTACCACTACCGTGGATTGGCGTAGCAACCAGGGTGATTCATAACTTGTGACACCACGCCTACGCTATTTTGTCACTACTCTAGGCCGATCGTGGTATCCCGCCTTTCAATGTGGGCCCTCTACTAGAGCATTCACCGGAAGGTAAACAATCATCCCGCATTCTCTACATAATAAATGATAGCGGAACTTAAGAATGGTAACCGGCGTAAGACACCTAATATCTTTCACCAAGCCGAAAAGATTACCCGCAGAGGTTCAAGGTATGGAGGCGGAGCCGACAGTCCGCAAGACTTATTGCCGACAGGCGCCGCAAATCCTTACGCCAAGAGACAAGACCCAAGGTCGCTTACTCCTCTCTACCTTTCACTCTCACTCCCTTCTTCGAAAGTGTCTTGGCACTTTCTAAACCACCCTATATGTGAGACGGGGAGTGTAATTCCTTTATGGAATGTGAGGCGAAAGTGATGGATCACATGGTGAAGGAATGTGAATGAATTGGATCCTTTATTGAATGATGTGAATGGTGAATTGGTGTCTTACAAGAGAGGTGAAAAGCCTTCTTTATATAGGAAAAGAGGGAGAGAATGGAGGGCTCTCCATGTTTATCCCCGAATTCAACTCTTGGGCATGCAAAATCCTTCAGTCTTGGCGCCAAATTAATTTCATCACATGCAACTGCATTTTGGCGTGAACGCTTCTTCCACGCATGCCAATCGCTCTTCCACCCATGCAACCATCAATGTGAAATGTTTTTGGCGGATTTTGGGCGCTTTATCCCGAAAAGCAATCAATGCAACCGCTTTCCTTCTCCTCCTGACACGGCAAGGCAAAGCGCCAAAATCGCCACTTGCCACCATAGCCCATCGCGACTGGGGCTGGGCCACCTGTGTTTGGTCCGGCCACAAGGTCAGTGTTTTGCAGGTTTGTGGCTATTGGGTTGCGGCCCCCAAGGGTAAGCTTTGGTCCGGCCTCGTGTTGGTTTTGGCCCGGTGGCATTCCTTGTCCAAAAGCGTAGTTCCGATGTGTGTGTTTTTCTTCCTTGGCGCATTTATACTGCTTCACGTTTATGCCCGCAAGAAAACATATTTTTCTTCAATACAAGTGGAACTAGATTAATAGCAAAGGTTCATGTGGCAAAAGTACATTATTCACCATAAAGTTATACAACTAAGTTGGCGTATAAAGTGTATGATAAGGACCGCTAACAACTCCCCATTACACTTAGTCTTTATCGCCCTCTAGTAAAGTGCAAGACCAAAGGGGTTAACCTCAAGATGAAATTCAAGGTCCGTGATAAAATATTCCAAACTTCACCCTCTTTGAGAAAGCATTCAAGGTGTCTACCAAATCATCATGAATAATTGAACTATGGAACAACATAGATTCCTATCTTTTTTACTTACCCTCCGCATAGACTTGGTTTTGAAGTTTTTTGAAAAGAATAGCATTGCTCCATGGTTAATTTCCTCACATGAGTCTTCATATATGTGGGATTGCTTTTACCAAGAGCTATTCTTTTGTCACTGTGACTCATCCTAATATTTATGTAGGGTTCTCAAGATCTAAGTGGTGACAAGTGCATACTTACCTTGTATATATTGTCAGTCAAGCCCTGATCTTAGAGGGAAGCGCATAACCCCTGCATCGAAATGTGCAAGTGTGTGTGTGGAGTATGAGGTAAAGCATATTTTGGGTACTCCATTGCATTTAGATTTTCCTTTAAGTTGTAATGCTCTTTGAAAAAGAATATGGGCTATTTGCCAAGGAAACAATTTTTTTTGGGGCGGGCTTTTGGCACGCCTATCTTTTATTCTACCGACACACGTCCATTTTTTCTCTCATGCTTTCTAGCATGGAACTTTTCATTTTAGCATAGCCCATATATCTTATTTTGGCATATGAAGAAGGTGAATGGAGATATCATAATGAGAATGCAAGGAGTGATTCTTTTAGGTGGGTGGATGGATGCATATTATGCAATTTCTTGGTATAAGAGTTGGCTTTATTTGGTAGGGATTTCGATCTTTGAGTATGAAGCTCTCTCAACAATGATTCTAACCTGACAAAACTCAATACAAAAAGAAAGTAGCTATTTGTGGATATTGTATAGAGGCTTTTTGATAGGGGATCAATCTAATTTAAAACCAGAGCATGCTTGTTTAAATTTTTGAAAAGAAATCCAAGTCTTATTGCGTGAGAGAGTAAAATTTCAAGTCATCTTACTATATCTCAAAGCCGCTAATTATTTAGATAGAGTGGTGTAACACCAAAATTTGCATTTTTCAAAAATTAGGCCAAATTGATTTAATTTTTTGTGAGCATTGAATTTAGTAATATAATAAATTTTGTGAAGATAAAATCAACTATATGGTCTAGCTACATGTATGTGCACTCATGCTGCTGCATTGATACTTTTGTATTGTTTGGATTTGATCAACAGTGTAAAAGAAATTCAAATTGATTTTGAAAAGGTTTGAAAAAGGATTTAAATAAAAAGAAAATTTATTTCTTTTCCTCTCACTTTTTCTCCTTTCAGCCCAACCAGGCCGTATGGCCATTTTGTTTTCCCTTGCCTCGAGTGGCATTTTCATTTGTTCGGCCTGCAGCCTGCTCGTCACTTCTATCTCTAGGGCCGCATTTGCTCTGGCCCACCATGCTATCGAGAGCAGCTTTGCAGCATTGCTGTCTTCTCGTCTCCTTGTTCAGTTACGACTGAACCCGACGCCGGTGTAGCTGCCCGTCGTTTCGTTCGATAACGCAGCAGTAATGGCGCGCGTTTCCTTCACCGCGCCCTTCTAAACCGGAGCAGCCAACGCCGATGCACTTTTTCCATCTCTCGCCGCACTCCTATCGCAGTAGGCAGCAGCAGCAGCGAACCCCTAGGCTGCCGCGCCGCCGAGAAGAACCGACGTCGCCATCATCTCGTTCCTGCAGTAAGCATCTCGCTGCCGAAGTTCAAGATCGCCCGCATCAACCGCCGGTGACTTTTTCTTTTTCTTGAAATGCATTGTGTTGACACGAAATTGGCTTCGACCAACACACCGGTGAGGGGCCTTTGACGCCCACGGCCCGCGACGACCTTTTGAGAAGCGAAAGCACCGCAAATATGCGCAGCCCAAACCGATCTTAGGATCGGGGGGGCTGTGAAGCTCGTGACGGGCCGAAAGAACCTCCCGACGCACTCTCCCAGAAGACCCGGCCGGGAGGACGCATGTAGGGTGACCAGCGTACCGCCTAGAACGCCGACGAAGAACGCGGACTTCGCCGAACAGCAGGATAGAGGGGTTGAAGGAAGAAGATGACCTACAAACGGACAGAGATAGATTGGTTGTCGCATTGATGTATGGGATCAAATCGCCATGAACCTCTCATTATATAGAGGGGTGGTCTTATCCCCTTTAGGAAACCGCCTTAGATACGCTTCCAATCATAAAACTTGCCCAAAACCCATTAAGAATCAAATCGTTCGAAATTAGAGTCTCCCAACTCGCCGGAGGGTAGAGACGAAATTCCTGGACACCCAAGACATGTCCGGGGTCCTTTGCCGAGGGTGGAGACTTAAAATCGCTGGAAAAGACATCCGGGGTCTAGTTGATTAATCTCCCAAAATTCATAATTAATTCATCCGACTCCAAATGAGGCAAACCATATATGTTTTTCGATCAGCGGTAGAGGAATACAATGGTGAAGTCCGTTATTACTTTTGAAGAACTTTTATCTAGATATTTTTTAGTGTCAACATGCCCCCTCAAGCGTGAGAGGTGCACTAACCCGAAAACAAAATAAAGAAAACCAAACAACACCTAATGCCCATCGTGACGTTGTCCCGGGATTCAAGGGCTTATACTATGTATCGCCATTTGTTCTAAGGGTGATGCATGTAGGCCATTGTTTGAGAGCACCAGGCCTCCCCGCCAAACACTAGGGAAATATTTTTCAAATACCTCTCGTTAATTGCCATTTTCTCATGCTTCTCCACTCATTGACTCAAGCACATAGGAGTTCCCAACAATCGCTTTTGACCACTTTGAAAGGATCTTCCAATTGCGATCACTTGCCAGATTGATTGCTTTTTTCGACCCTATCGTAATATAGTTTGCCAAACTAAATCACCGATTTGGAACGATTTGGTTTTTGACTTTCTTGTTGTAGGCTCTGCAACACGGGTTTTGTCTTTTCTCAATTTCCTTTAGAGCTTTGTATTCTTTTGTCGTTACCCCAATGAGTAACACCGACTCTCGACCATACACCAACTCATATGAGTGACTTTAGTTGCATCGCGGCTCGATATGCCGATGAGCCCACAAAGCTTCGACAAGACCTCATGCCACCTTCTTGGATGTTCTTCTATTTTCTTCTTTAATAAGCTTGATCAAAAAAAAATCTTGTTGGTTGATTCCTCTTGACCATTGGCTTGAGCATAATACAGTAGATGAATTAAGCATCTTGATCTTATAATGATTCGCAAAAATCCTTTTACCTCTTTTCGCCATAAATGACGCTCCTTGATCCGGGTAGTTAATGTCCCAGGAATGCCAAATCTATGAATGATGTGCGCTGATGAACTCACTACCTCCTTGTGTGTCATGTTCTTCAATGGAACCGCCTCCCACCATTTAGTGAAGTAGCCTCGGTAGCAACCAAGATGAACTTATGCCCCTTCGAAGATGGAGGATGAATCGATCGATGAAGTCCAACCCCCAACCACGGAAAGGCCAATTTTTTGATAATAGATGAAGCATAGCAGCCGCACTAGCTGAATATTCCCAAACCATTGACACACTTCTTCACATCCTCTATAGTAGCGAAAACAATCGCCATCATAGTAGGCCAATAGAAACCAGCCCTTCTCAATAGTCACTTCATCTTCGTAGAGCTTCATTGATGCGTACTTTTCACAAATGCCTTCATGTACCTTCTCCCATTGCTAATCTTGCTTGATTAGCCCCCTAGACATTTTAACAACAAGTCTTCTAAGTAGCCCTCCTATAAAGCTCACCATTATGCAACGTATACTTGAAAGCAAGTCGCCGAATATTTTTGTCAACTTTAGCACTTGGATCCCGCAAGAAAGACAAAAAAAGAGGAGTTCTCTCAGCCTCCCCTAAATCGCACTACCATTGTCCAAAAATAGAAATAGACCGGGCTAAAAAGAACTTTTACATTGCTGTCCCAAATCATTAGTACCATCGGTTTGTCCAATTAACTTTGGTTGAACCGAATTTTACTAGAATCAAACAAAAGAAACTTTTCATGCATCGGCAATTGTTGTAAATGAAAATATTTATCTTTTACCTCAAAGCCGACATGCATATTGAGCAAGCAAGTTTGCTCTTTGCACACTTTTTATATGCAAATATCTAAAAGCACGATAACACCATTAATCCGCCAAACTTGACAAAGTAAGGCATGATTGAACAAGCACATATAATCGGCCAATATAATTGAACATTAGCTACGACAAACATGCATAAATTCAATCGTTGAACTTGATAAAAGCATGATTAAATATACACGTGATCGGGCTAAGTTTGTCAATCATATTGTTGGGTGAATATTCAACACAACATGTTATTGATGATGATATGGTTTACAAAATAGTCATTCAACATGGCGCTTATTAAAGGATCCTGTGGGTATTTATAGTCCCCCCCGCTTCGTGAGTTATCCAAAAACACTAAGAATTCTAAATTGATCTTCTACAAATTGTTTCTTCTGGCTTAAGATACATCCTTCATCTTCGCAGGCTTCAAAGGCAATGTTTAGCTTCGCAATGCTTTATCCTCTTGTAGCTCTTTTCAAGAACTTCACAAATAAGTCCCCGCGGCCATCTTCGCCGGATTCTGACTCATTCTTTCTTATTTTGCTTTTGTTATTTTTTTCGCAAGCCAAAGCTCTTGCGTAAGTCATCTTCGGCGTAGAACTTTGTCTTTTGTTCTCAAGTAAGTATCCCCGAAATCTTCAAAGTTTGGGACGAAAAGTTAAACGTAAAACCAAAGTTAGATCCCAACAAAGTTGTACCGTAAAAGGCCTAATTTCAAAGGCATGAAACCCACGAATCATAAGTTTTCAAAACTTTGTTTCGACCAAAACGCCGTCCCCGCACTTTGAAGTTGACTTTGAATTTTTGATTTTGAGTTTAAGGGACATCTTCGCTAAGTATAATAATTTTTTAATAATTTTTTTAAAACGGCTAGTTTGACCGCTTGACCGGCGTCTATAAATAGCTGACCCCCCCCCGTTTTCTTCATCTTTTCAAGAGGGCCACCTTTTTGAATTTTTCACGAACGCGAAGTCAACTTTTCGCTATGGCGAGAGAACTCTTTCACGGGTCAATTTTCCCCGCTGGCCGTCGGCTTTTTCGCATCTCCTTATTCGTGTATTATCCTTCCGGCGCATTTTGTTTCTTTCTCGCTTTGTTATGACTCTAAGTGTTATTTTTCCTTGTTTAGAATGGCTCTTGTTGATGATGTCCTCGACCGTTCTCAAGAACAAGAAGTTCATGAAGAGGTGACTTCAACAAGAAAATTTGAGGAAGGGCTTTCGTGATGTTTCGCTTCGTAATCGAGTTGCTACCCAATGATAGGATTTCGCTGACGCTTTTGGTTGTAGCAAAATGACCGGGAAGATTTTAAGAAGATGGTTAAAGATGGAATTCTCGTGGAAGGACAAGATAGGCCGCCAGAGCCAATGAGAAAATTCCTAAGCCGCTTCCCCCGATGAGTGCATTGTGTTCAAGGATTTGTTTTCGCAGCTCGCAATGCCTCCCTCAAAATTTTCTCAAGAAATTTTCAAGAAATTCAACATTGAGATGCATCATTTGACTCCCAATGCAATAGTTAAGTTGTTCCGCTTTTTCTCTCGGCCGCATGGTAAGTCAAAATGTAAAGCCGCATAGATGCCTTCGCGTTTTTTGTATGAGCTTCATACTCGCCCGGACAAAGAAAAATTGAGCAAATAAGCATACCGCTATACTTTGATGCCGAAGTTTTAAGATCGCCGAGACGTATGCATTTCTCGCCGCTTCAAAGAACAAATGGGCGATGGTTGGTATAACTACCGGTTTTACCATAAAGTTCCTATGATCAAGAGAACCGCGGAAAGAAGGGAGTTGTTAAGAGTTACCCTTTGCTTCGGTGATGCATAGGAACGCTTTGAATGCAAGCTTGAGCCTTCTATGTCCCAATCTTGTTCGGTGTCTAAAGGCTTTTAAAGGGTTGTTTCTCAACAAATGACTCGAGATCTTGTTGAAGAATATTTGGTGCTGGAGTCTGCCACTTAGGTTTGTTGGGATTTTCTTCGCTTTCATAATGGGAAAATTAGAGAAAAAGATTACATTTTCCTGATAGAGATATTGTGATGCCTTCGCTTTCAAAACCGGGGCGAGGAATTTGTTGCCGATGTCGAAAGAGAGCCGCTTGATTTGCTTGGAAAATACCTTCATACGTAGAGGAAGCCGATGGATGAAATTATTGGTACCTAATTATGTTAGGCTGAATCGTATTTTTGATTTGGCCAACATAACTTATAAGATTCTCCTCCTCGCTATGCTCGAAAAAGAAGGATAAAAAGATAAGAAGGAGGCCGATTAAAGATTTAAAGAGGAAACGGTGATAAGGAGAAGTCGCCTACTTCTCAAGACACACCTAAGTGAAAGCGTTGTTGATAAGCCTCGAAGAAGAAGGCTAAGAAGGTGGTGGAAGGTTTGCTTGATAACTTGATTTGTCCGACAAATGAAGTTAATGGTTCTAACCCCCTGGAACTTCACAGGATTTGAGGTTAGGCGATTTGTAAAATTTTTGCTTTTTACCGGGTTAACTCCGCCATTTACTCCTCTTTAAGGGTACTTACAAAATTTTGGGTCTTCGCAGAACTTGGTAGCCGCGCAATGCCGATTTAAGATGCCGCCACCGATGCTTCTATGATGGAAGCTTCCCACCTGCATCGCATCTCCTTCTTCACCTAGACTTAGGGATCCAACTCCCCTGACTTTCCAAATGGGTTGGCTGCTTCCACTTCTCGCTTTATGTGATGAGCGCGATTGTCTTGACTTAGCTGGGTTAGCCAAAAATGTTCATATGAATCACTTTGTTAGTGAATCTAGAAAAATCCTTCATCTGCCTCCTAAAACAGAGGTTCCCGAAAAATGAAGGTGCGTATGTCACATAAGTCGACAGTGGAGTCTGCTTTCGAGCCTATTAAGGTCTCTCAAACCGCTGTTGAGAAAACAATTGGTATGTATGGCTATTGAGTCTCTGTTTACTTCTGCTTTTTATTAAATTTTCTTTTTCATATTATGTTATTCTTTTTGAGATTTGTCTTTGTTCTCGTATTTTGTAGGCACAAAAATCCTACCCTCCTGCGCCAAGCATTACACCGACAAGCCGAATAGCCGGGCTTTACTCTCGCCGAGCCGCCTTTTGAATCGGTATAAGTTACCAATTTGACCTCGTTAACTGACAAGGAGGTAAACGCGTGAGATCCGAACATGCCCGTGAGACCAAGATAAGCCTTCCCAGATGTATGGCTTCTAAGGCCATGTAAAGACATATAGCTATGAGAGCTATCTCTGTCGACAGATAATGAATGCATTCTAGTATATGAATAAAGATGTAACGTAATAACAGCTTTTGTCGAATGATCATAGAAGACATGTTTGAACAAGTAAAGTTGATCATCATGATATGTCATCATAAAACTCTATTGCATGGATCGAATTAATTGACAACATGGAACAAAAAAGGTGTAACTCATAAATATAGACCTAATCTAAAACAACACATGCATAGGTTTTATCCAACTAGTCCACGCCGACGCCTAGCCTTCCTAAACCCGGGCTGTTTAAACCCTTGCAAGCTAATCCACCGCATGATACCACTTGCTACATATATAAAACCACCTACCATGACTAGATCAATCCAATCGCGATGATACAATCTAACCATGATAAGCTAAAAGCACGATACATCTAAATAGATCTATAAATACTCATTACTCGCTGAAGCTGCCAGATGCATAGACCAAGAAAGTGCACATGCAAAACCTAATCTAAAGCAAAGCCGTAGATTGATACACCGCAACAAGCTAATCCAATCGCGATGATACCGCTTGCCGTTTAACCGCTTCTAAACCCTCTTCGTCCTAACAAAGAATCCAATCGCGATGATACACTACAACAAGCTAATCCACCGCATGATACGGCTTTGCCGACTAGACTCTAACGATAGGTAGACTTACACATGAAAGATACAGAACACATAATCAGAAAACGCCAGGCTGCCGAATCCGTGGTCCATGAAGAAGAAACTCACACGCAAAACCTTAGCCCAGCCGCATCGACTCATGACAAAAACGCCAAGAAGAACCCGCAACAACACGTGACAACCTAGATTGATCTAGGCTCTACTATGACAAAGACGTATAGATTTAATGACAAGCTTAATGATAAACATTGAAAGTATTGATGACATCTAGATCTAACAAAAGATAAAGCCGAAGCTATATCAATCTAGGTTGGGCAAAGAGTGTGTGCAAACATAAATAAATAAATAGATAATCAAGTAAGAATCATGCACCACTTGGTAACTTAATGAATTCATTAGGTGCCAAGCTTCCAATGAAGCCGATAACTAGCTTCCTCACCGATCTTAGCCCACCTGATGGCTCATGATCGACAAAAAGAACCATCTTGCCCCCCTCGATAGCTTAAATCCGGCCTCGACGATACTAAGCGCGGAACAAGACTTCTTGCAATAATCTAAACCGCCCGACGATACTAGACATGGTGCAAGGTTGCTCTGCATTTTTACGGAGGTCGACGGAAAGTCGATGAATCCTCTCGCAGATCGACGACACGACCGACTCGAAGGGTGGCTCTGAGCCAAGGCATGGAGCCGGGTTGGTTGTATTTGATTTGGTAGATTGTTTTACGTTTTTGCCGGGGTCTCATATTTATACCCCTCGGGCTTATTGAGTCCCAACTAATTACTTAATAATAATAACGAAAATATCTAGCTAAGATACATTGTCCTCCAAGTCTTCTGAGTCGTGGAAATTGCACGCGATGTGGGCCCTCGCCCCCCGATATCTCCCCTTGATGCCCACGCTTGCCGGAACCGCTCTCGCCAGCTCTCCTCCTTCTGACTCGTGTTCCTTAGCCGAATAACAATAAGCTTCTCGAATGCTTATAGCACCGCAGTAGCCTACATTCTTGCCGGGCCGAATGACCTCTTACCGAATCATCGCTTGCCGCCCATCTCGGTCATCCAAAGTGCTTTACCAAATTTTGTGTTAACAAATATTGATTTCCCTTTTTGTAGAACAATCTTTTGAAGGAAAGAGCCCATATTGCCGTTGAAGTTGTAAAGAAAAACTTCAAAAGAAAAGGGACCGATCAAGTAACTTTACTTTTGATGATTTTGATGATGTTGTTGATGAAGAGGTCGAGGCGTACTCCGCGCTGGGGCCGCTTATCGGAGTCTCTCGTTAATGTTGAAGCTCAACAGAAATTTCCTTGCCCTTTGAAGGAGGGTGAAAAGATTTGTAAAAGTTTTTTCTTACCTTTGTTTTTTTGCTAACTTTTGTTTTGAGATTATTTTTGCTAAGTTTCGCCTTGTTTTTTTCAACCAATATTTTCCTCGATGCTTCAACTTCATCCAAAGAGAAGATCGTTGATGTTGGATCCATGAAGGATGTTCTCGAGATCATCCGACTCGCAAGTGGCTATCGATACACGGAGCTTCCGAAGTCGTGGCTCAAAAGTCTCTTGAGAATACTTTGGAAGTTTTGCTTTGAAAGCTGAGTCAACCCGATTCTTATAAGTTTGTTGGAGTCGGATAGATAAGCTTCAAGGCCCCTTCCGGCCAGCCGCAGAAACAATTGTCTAAGTGTATTGATGATGCTTTTTCGGTTCCCGATGCCGGGCGCGCAGCTAGCGAAGATGAACCCGCCGAACCGGCCGATGCCGGTATAAATTTGATGTATAAGGTAAATCTATTTACTTTGTGAGTGTATCTTTATTTATGTAGAGTTGATTATATATAAACTCTTTCTAACCGCTTTTGTTTTGTATGTATAGGGTGCTTTGTCAACCGCGGGCTTAGAAAAATCTCTTTTGAAGATAGCACACCGCTTTCACTGTCATGAAGAAAGTCACTTTTGGGCAAGATTGAATCCTTGAAGGCTCAACTTGTCGAAAAGAGTTGAGAGGGGTAAAGCCGCGATGATTGGCATAATCTTGATAGATTGTATCATGGAGCTTCGCACACTATTAAGGAGAAGGAGAACGGACTTGTTGTCGCTGGGTCTACCATTGATACTTTTAAAAGAGAAAAGCATCCCCGAGAAGAAGAGAACCGAAACCGATGAACTTTTGAAGCGTAGGTTTGATAGGACCTCGAGCCGTGTAAACAAGCTTATGAGAAGTGGGTGCTATGCCCGAGGATCCTTGCCGGATCTTGGAGAGTATGACCCATTTTTTAGTTGGCTTTGTAGGCAATATGAGGACCCTGAGTTATGGTTCAGCCGCCGCAGTATTCCTACCCGCGCTTCTTCTTCATCTTATGAAGGAGGCTAAAGATCCCTTTGTATGATAGCTTTGTCGGGCGTGAGTCCTTCAAGTTCCCCGAGATGTCAAGTTAGCAAGATTTCTCCTCGCACGCACTTGTTATGCAAGAAGTTTTTGAACAATATTGGTGCAACTGTGGACGGAGCATTGTCTTGAGAAAATCAAGGAGAAGCCGAGAAGGGTATTTATGCTTTTGTCCTTTTTATTCTTCTAAGTTTTGTCGTATTCACTTGTTCTTTATCTTTCCTTATTGTTTCTTCTATCTTTTTTTGCTTTTAACGTATTGAACTTGACATCTTACGAGGAGGAAGAGAATTTGAAGAAATTAAAAGAAGAAGAGGAGAGAAAGGCTCGCGGGTTGAGGAGATGGAGAAGAATAATGTTAGTGAGCCAAGGGACTAGCTGAATTAGTTTTGTATTTTGAGTGTTTTGTGAGGAGTAACAAAATTTGTTTGGCAAGAAAAACATGTTGACAAGAAGTGTTTGTAAATTTGTTAAGTTAATAGTTTATTTGGTCTTGTCTACATTTATGGTTTCGCACCTACGGTTATTATTGTGTTTGTGATATTTGTGTTAAATTTTGACTTTGGAATATCCTCGCGCAGATATTGTTCCCTGCTTTTGCCCCTTATGATCGCTGGCGATAATTTCTTTTGAGACCTCGGAATTTTTAGAGGCTTCCCGGTAGTGCCGATATTGGGGGTTTGTGGATAAATGCCTTGGGAAATCAAAAAGCTTAAGGATTCTTATAGGATGCCTAGGGTTGTCGATTTTAGTGCTATCTGACAGTAATATTTGTGTTGCCCAAGTTTTTATTGTTTGTTCTTTCCTTGAGTGTTTTTTTTCTAGTTCTTGAGACACATATTCTTTTTTCACCATCGTGCTCAAGTGCGTCCCCAAGCTTTATTTTTGGGGATATATTTGAAGATACGGCGATAAGATAATAAATGAAGTTGTTGAAGATATCTTTGAGCGCAGTGCAAAGAACTAGTGTTGCTTCAAGAATTTTGAGCCGCTTTAAGCTTTGTGCATTCGTGTTGTATGTAAACTTGAATAAATGATTTGTAAAATGTATTAATATTTTTATGTAAACTTGCTTTTTTGTACCTATGAAGCAAAATGAGATTTTTACTTGGAGTAATAATTTCTGTTTTTAAATTTTTTTGAAAATGTCGCCCTATTTTTGTGAAATGGGAGCAAAGACTTTGTTTTGAAGCAAAACATTCTCTTTGAAAACGCCGTCCCCTTCTTTTTTTTGCGGAAGTAGGAGCGAAGACTTCGACTGAAGCCAAACATTCTCCTTAGAGAATTTTTGAAAACGCCGCCCCTTCTTTTTTTATGGGAGGGAGCTAAGACTTCGATTTGAAGTCAAACATTCTCCTTAGAGAATTTCGTGAGGTAATAATTTTAGTTCTCATCTCAAATTATACCTACTTGCTAATTATTTTGTGAAGACTTTTTGCCGATGTTAAAGCATTTTGCTTTTCGCCAGAGTAAATGGAAGAATGGTAAAGAATGCACATATTGGGAAAACTACTTTCTCATTTATATTTGATATGAGAATTTACAATAGAGTCTGCCTCGCTAAAAACCACTCACCCCTCGGCGCGGGCTTCCCCGAAAGTGGAAAAAAAGAGTGCAGCTCTTGATTGAAATGATAAGAATGCTTCTAAGAAATTGAATCTAACTTTTCTTATTTACATAAAACTTGAACAAAGTAAAAATCTAGGGATAATACTTGGCGTAAGATCCTTAATGTTCCAAGTATGGCTTAACTCTTCTCCCTTTGAGGTTCTCCAAGTGATAAGATCCTTGTCTATTTGATTTTGTTATAACGTAAGGGTCCTTCCCATTTTTGCCGAACTTTCCCATAGTGTCTTCGCTCTTTTCCTCTTGAGCACGGTCTCCCCGGTTGTAGTTCTCTTTTTCACTACTTTCTGTTGTATCATTTGCTTGTTTCTTCTTGGTACTTTCTCGAGATTCATCACAGCCTTTTGGTTTCTTTCTTCTTCAAGCTGTGTCTTTTGCTTGTCTTTTTGATCTTCTTCGCTTGTTATTTCAACATTTGTTCTTGAACCTTCGAATTGTCTGTGGCTTTCCTGGAGTCATTGCTTCGTCCATATATGTGGGGTACACACCTACCCTCCCGCCCTTGCCACCTGGTGATGGGAGTGAGGAGTGAGGGTTTTCCATGGGTGGGAATACGAGTGGCCTGCCCGCGAGCCGGGTCCCTGTGAGCGTGACGAAAGGCACCGATCCCAAGAAAATGTCTTTTTCGATAGATAGGTCATGAAAAGTGCTCACTCAACCGTCCCTATTCATACGCCCCGTCTGGCCCGTATTTATAGGCATCCTGGGCCGGTATTTACTGTAGTTACATATCGTGACAAGGCATGTTTGCCACTTACGCCTAGGACCGTGCTAGGCAATTGGTACAAACCCCATCGTGGGTGGGAAAGGTAAAACACAAGTCCTCGACACGCCTAAGGCTTCATTAGGTTCCACCCTTCTGCGCCGCCACTGCCCCCAGTCCGCTAGGGGTTTCCCGCCGGCCATTGCCGGAGGTGTCCTCTTTTAGCTTTTCTGCCCCCGCCGCGGCGTAGCTGGCTCGCTGCCGCTTCTCCGCGCCAGCGGAGGCGTTTCTCTTGATC
Source organism: Hyparrhenia diplandra (assembly GCA_015847255.1). Classification (NCBI taxonomy): domain Eukaryota; kingdom Viridiplantae; phylum Streptophyta; class Magnoliopsida; order Poales; family Poaceae; genus Hyparrhenia; species Hyparrhenia diplandra. Next base: position 16,355 of record JADLZK010004168.1, on the reverse strand, counting down.
TCGCCGCTTCTCCGCTACGGGGCGCTCTTCTTGATCTCGCCGCCTTCGCTAGGCTGGTGCCATCTTTTGGCTCGCTGCCTCAAGCGCCGCAGGGGGCTGTTGTCGCTCGCCGCCTCGCTACCCGGGGTCATCTTTGGCTTCAGCTGCCCTCACAGCCGCGGGTGTTGCGTTGGTTTCGCCAGCTCGCTCGGGTGTCATCTTTGGGGCCTGTGGAGCTACCGGGGGTCCCTTTGGCGGTCCTCCCCAACAGTAGCCCCTCGGGGGCTTGGTCCGGCTGCCCAAAGCCGTGAAAGCAACGAACCCTTTGAGGGGAAAGGGTCCAGCAAACGTCAGCGGGCGGCTATGGGTCGACCCCCAAATGACGCCAGTTGTCGCTGGCCGCTTGATGATGGTCCTTGGCACGCAGGACGCTTTTCCGCGGGCGTGGCGGTTTTCCGCTCTTGTGTTGAATTGGGCATCGAACGCGAACCATCGTGGGCACGTGGCGGCCGATCTTTGTGCCCCTCGGTGTCCGTTCCGTGTGGGACTTCGCCCTATAAATAGTCGATGCCGTGAGCCACGGTGAATTTTTGTGCTCTCATTTTACGCCGCCGCTCTGCTTTAACCCGGCTCCATTGCCTCTTCCGCCCTCTTGCGCCCGCCTGTTCCCCGGCCCGTCTCGCGCAGTGCGAACCACTCAAGAGCGATTCGGGCGAGGGTTTTGCTAGCACCTGGCCGGTGATGACGCCGGGTCGGCCGGGAGGGCCGCCATGGGCGCTAAGGAGACCTCCCCTACCCTTATGTTTCCCCGAGCAAAGTCACCGGCGATCTCGGCGGGAGTACTCCCCAGCCGGGCTACCTCCTCGAAGGAAAAGCGTTCCCGACCTCCGCGCAGCGATCGTATCCCGAAGCCACACGACAACGAGGTGGTGGTGTTCGCGAGTTCTTCGCTGCTCTGCCTCGCTTCCCGCCGCGAGTTCGTGGTGGGAGTTGATGGGGCGCTCGGCTCCGCTCCACCAGCTGAATCCCGCATGCTTCACCAAGCCGCCCATCTCGCTTGGGCTCGCCGGCCGCAAGGCTCGGGTGCCGGACGCCGACGCCTTTCCTCTACAACCATCGTAGCTCACTGCGAACCCTCGCGGGCCACGGGACCGCAGTGGGATCCGCAGCTCGCTTGCACAAGATGCCGTTTACACCTTCGCTTATCGCTGGAGCCGCTCGCGCCTCGGTAGGCATGTAAGAGCAAATGGTCCGCCGACCGGCCGGGCGAGGTGGTTTTATTATGAGCCGTCGGAGGCGCCGTGAGCTGTGCGGAAGTCGCGAACCTCGGCGAGCCCCTAAGGGCAGCGGGCGCACTCAACGCCCGCCGAGCGCCAGTTTATGCCGGACCGAACATGTCCCGCTACCCGACGGGCGCGTGGGACCCGGTGGAGGAGTTCGTGGCGGCGTAGGGTGGGAAAGTTCCCCGTCCGCTCAATGTGGCCGAAGTTGAAGATGCTGACAAGTCGCTGGGCCGGATCCGAAGTCTCCGAAGGTGGACTTCGACCTCTGGAACACCAAATTCGAGGGCGGTGTCTCCGAGGCGCCGTGAAGCCGGTGCTCGCCGAGGTTGAGACCCGCATCAAGAGCCGACAGGCGCGAGGACGCCGAGTACAAGAAAACCGCTTTGGCCTCTGGTGCGGAAGCGCTCAACCGAAAGTGTTCGATCGGTTCGGGGTCCTCTACCCGACCGGCCTTCCCGAGGAGGTGGATGCGCGCCCCACAGCCAAGCGCTGAAGAAGAGGGTCAGCACGAGCTCGGATGGCCCGCCGGGTCGCGCTGGGGAGGCATAGGCCGGGGTGAAAGCTGCGAGGTTGACGGGCGGCTCCCGCCGCGAGACGCTGGAGGTTCGGCCCGCTGTTCGCTCGGGCGACTCGCCGCGTCGGGCGGCCGCTTGTTCATGATATCGCCAGCCTCCAAATGGGAGCGATGAGGAGGACCGGGCGTGGGTGTAAGTCGACCGAGGACCGGTCCCTACCCCCTGCCATGGCGGAGACCTCCGCTGCAGAGGAGGAGGAGGAGGTGGATTCCCGCACGCGTGGAGACACGTCTGGCCGAGGTCGCGGTCCGTTTTTGTTCACGAGATAAACGCTTCCCGGTGGCCCCCCCGCGACGCTATTGTTGACCCCGAAGTCCGCTGGTTGAGGTGCCACCCGAGCGCTACGGCCCGGAAGTTCTTCCGTGGCGCTCCATGTGGCGCCCTCCGCTTCCCGCCCGCGCGCCACCGACATCATGCTCCCATGCCACATCCTTGTGGGGGCCGGGAGATCTAGGGGAGCTTGACGGCGAGGGGCGTGGGGAAGCAGGGCCACGGCCGTTGCTTGCGCCGCCAACTCCTCGTTCCAAGGGAGGAGGTCGCCCCCCAGGCCTGCAGTTCGACCATAACCGCCCCCATCGCTACGGAGTGCCGCTTTGAGTCAAATGAAGCGGAGCGGCGCTTTCTTGGCACGGTGTTCGGCGTGTACTATCCTCGAGGCTGGCCAAGCACCGCTATCCTTTCGCCTCCCGCCGGAGCTTGAAGAGGACATCGGCCAGGGAAGGCGTGGAGATCTGTTTTGGCGCTGGCCGCTAAACATCGCGCTACGCCGTGATGCCAAGGATGACGCGAGGTCCTACGTAAGTGGGGCCAATCAGGTGCGAGCCGCCGAGGCGAGGTGGCGCTTAACCGAAACCGAGCTGAAGAAGCGCATGAGGGTTACGATGCCCTTCGGCGAAAATCCGTGCGCCCACGACGATGTGGTGGAGACCGCACAACGCACGTGGACTTGGCCACCGCTGGAGGCCAAAGAAAGGGGAGGAGTCTGCCTCGAAGAGGGTGGCGAGCTGGAGAAGAGGCCTCCTCGCCGCGACGAGGCCCCGGGCTTGCCGAGATGACCTCGGTGAAGGAGACCCCCGATAGCATCCTCGGGGGGTGGATGCCGAGCTCGTGCTCGCCCCGCTACCCCCGAGGAGCCGGGTCGGCTGCCACGGAGTGGTCGAAGACGACCTTCCTCAAAGGCCACACCATTTGTCCATAACGCCGCCGACTCGCGGGCGTCTTCATGGGGGTACTCACGCTGGGGCACACCCTCGGCGTCCATGGGGTGCCCGCACCTCAACGAGCACCGCAAACTTAAGTTTCCCAAGAAAGAGGAGATGGGCGGGTGCGCGAGGATGCCGATCTCCGCTACCGGGGCGATTCTGAAGAAATTCTTTTTCTTTGAGAATGGGCACGATGCCGCCATGGAGAGGCACCCGCCCGCAAAAAGTGTTCTTTCGCTGCGCTCTTTGGTTTTTATTTTGACTCTCTTTTTTTTTCTTGGTCATTTCACACCTCGCAAGCACGCCCCTTGACACCGGCCGCCGAACAGGGTCGGGACCCCCCGCCACCGAGGCGAGGTCATTTAAACCGGGAGGCGCGCGATGAGGAGGGGCCGCCGCGGAAGATGACGGCGAGCGAGCTCGGGAAGGATGTTGAGGTTGCCGCGCGGACGGTCGGGCCTTCCTCGCCGCCGTTAGCTTCGCAGTAAATGAGCTCTTTAGTGCTGTAGGGCTGCTGGTCCCATCGAGGGCGCCTCAGAAGAATGTTAAGGGTATACCGTTTAACGAGCGGTCCAATCGGGATGAACCATGTTATGCGTGTTTTAAATTATTTGATTGTGTTGTTGGTGTACCCATCCTCGCTTGCGACGCTGTGTGATTGTGTCGCGAGGGTGTGTTGGAGTTTTTGGGGCATTGCTTTCAACCTCAGCTGCCGCTGCCAGATTCCGCGGGCTCGCGCTGAAGTGCTTAACGCCGCCCCCCGATGATGAACTATCAAGACATCTTCATCTCAGGAGAGACTTGCTCACGCTGTGTCGGTACCCAAAGCTTGGGCTTCGAGGCTTTCTCGGTGGGGTCGCACCTGAAAGTATGATGTCAAGAATCAAGGCCGGGGCATTCTCGGGCGTGAGTACGACTGCCCCGACGCCAAGTCGATCGGGTGATTTTCGAGCGGGCCTTCAGGTGGCCCTTGACGAGGACCCGAGGATGAAGAGGCCGGGCGATTGCTTTGGGTGAAGTTAGCTTTGAGGTGGACCGCGAGGGTGCGTGGTTGTTCCTGCCGGAGACCCTGGAGCCGGGATGTTCGACTTGCGCGCGGTTACCGATAGAGAACCCCGCCGGGCGCCCCGCCGAAGCGGCCTCACCCCTCGCTATGGGGGCCGCTTCCGCCTTTGCCGAGGAGACGCGGGTGGGGGTGGTTGGTCGAGGTGAAGACGGGGTTCGCCTTTTGACATCGAGGTGGTAGACGGGCGGAGTTCATGGAGCGGGTGGCGGCGATCCTCGTGGAAGAAGTGCCGAGGGGTTTGTTGAGGAGGTGGTCTGACCGCTCGCGCGATAATGGATTTTTGGCTTGACGGGCCCCTTTTGGCGGGGTTGCTATAAGATTGACCCCTTCGCGGGGTGGGGGTGGACTTGTCCTCGCTTTCGTGGTTGTCGTGACGCTGCTCCCTTCTGGGTTGTTGTTGTAAAACCTGCTTCCTCGCGGTTGTTGTAATATGGTCCTCTTCGCTGGGTTGTTGTAAACCGCTCGCTGCTGTTGTTAATATGGTCCTCGCTGGGTTGTTGTAAAACCGTTCTCTTCGCTGGTTGTTAGATATGGTCCCCTTCGCGGTTTTGGTTGCGCGGGTGAAATCGCACATGCGCTTCCGCTTTTAGTGAGAGGCTCGCCGCTCGGCGTTTTAGTTGTGTAGATGAAATCGCAGCGACGCCGTTTTTAGCTTAGGCTCGCCGCCTTTGCGGTTTGAAGCTGCGATGAAGCTCATAAATGACGCTCTACTTTTTAGCGCAGGCTCGCCGGCTTCGCGGTTTTTGCTGCGTGATGAAATCTAGCGGACGCCGCTTTTTTAGCGAAAGGCTCGCTGTTTCCGCGGTTTTAGTTATGCGTAGATGAAACGCAGCGACGCCTTCGCCACAGGCTCGCTGCCTTTTGCGAAGTTTTAGTTGGGTAGTAGATGAAATCGCAATGGCGCCCTCTCTTGAAGGAGGCTCGTGTTGGTGTTTTAGCGTAGCGTAATAGTCCGGCAGCGCACGGAAATACCGTTGTAGCACTCTCACCCTGAAGTGTTCAGGTATGATTTCCACAGGAACGGGTAAGTCAGGTTTGACTAGCTACCGTGATGAAGATGGAAAGGGTGAACTGGTAGTGAGTTTCTACTACAGCAGATTATCCTAAAGTCAAATTACTTTTCTTATAATGCCTAGAGCCACGCCGCTCTCCCCCGGTTCGCCGTAAGGGTCCTGCCTGGTCACTACCGACGGGAGGAATACTAAGTCAAACAGGCTGTCACCACTGGCCGCCTACCTCACTACCGTGGACCTGATTATAAATGAGGGTGACTCGTAGTTTAGACACCACGCCTACACTACTTATCACGCATTTAGGCCGCCGAAACATCCGCCTTCAATGAGTCCTCTACTAGAGCATCTACCGATATGGTAAACAACGAAACGGGCGAACGTGATAATTAAAGTAATAACTCAAACTCAAAGATAATTACTCAGATTAGAACACGGACCTCTTACTCCAAACTAGTAGGATGATCCATAGAGGTACAAATGCGAGACGGAGCCGACAGTTCGAACTCCGCCTACCCTGAGGCGTGTAGGGGTCGCTACTCCTCTTTCTCCACATCTTCCTCCCTCACTCCCTTCTAATTTAACTTAGCTCCTTTCCTCTACTCCAATGTGTACTAAGTGTGAGTGGTGGAGTGGGAGTGTGTGAGTGAAAACAATGAGTGAGTGAATGGTTATGTGTGTGGATGTGTAGAGGGGGGGTGCCTCTTTTATATAGTGGAGAGGAGGAGGAATGGAGGGCTCTCCTTGCTTCGAGGTCTTCTTGGCAGGAACGAAACTTTGCACCGCATGCAACCGGCCGCAAGTGAAGACTCGGGTCCAAACCGCCAGAAAAGGCGCGGCAAATTTGGGCTAAAATTTGCCGGCCGCCGCCCCGCCGTCAAGGCCCCCTCGGGCTAGGCCTCCTGGCCCGGCCTCTGCGTGCTTTTGTCCTTCAAATGTTGGGCCTATGATGGTGCATGGGCCAAATTGTGCGCGGGGTTTGGTCCTCTGATTGATCCACTCCTCGGGCGGCCTTTTATTCAATACGCTTTCTAATTTATTTGGCGATTTTGTACTTGTTTCCACTCTTATACCTCAAGAAACATAATTTCTACTAATACAAGTGGAATTAGGTTAGAAGTAAAGGTATATGTAACATAAGTTTGCTCTTTCTCATGAATTGATAAAGGTTAAGGTATAATATACTCGATAATCACCGCCAATGTTGCCTTTTGGCGAAGTTTTAGTTGCGATGAAATCGTAGCCGACGCCTCCGCTTTTTAGCGAGGCTCACGCTTTTGCTAAGTTTTTTTTAGCGTAGATGAAATCGTAATTTTGACGCCGCCGAAGGTACATGTTTCTGCGAGGCGGATTGGCTTTCCGCAATGCTTTCCCATGGCGAGAGAGGAAACCCACTAGCTAAGCTTACTAGATTGCCCAAGTTACCCCGGTTTCTAGGTTGGGCGGTTGCCCCGCCTGGTGGCTTTTCCCCCGAGGCCTCAGTCCCACCTCGTGGGATGCGGGTTTCTTGTCCGCCGGGGCGGTGGTTTCCGAAGCCGGGTCGATGTGGTACGGGTGATGGTTCGAAAATTTGTGCCAATGCCTTCTTGCAGGCCTGTTGGCGCTGGGTCTCCGGGCTGCCTCCGCGGCTGCGGCGCTGGGGACTTTGCGCCGTAGCCTCAAGGTGTGCGGGGTCCCTAATAGGTGGCTTCCCGGCGTCGCCGCCGCTGAACTTTGATTCCTTTGGTGCCTTGCCGCCGAGGATGTTACATTTTATTGCGTGCTCTAGCCCCGGGCTAGGCTCCGCTAAGCGGATTCAAGCGCCGCTCGGCCGGCAAGCGCTCGTGGTTGTGTGCGGGGGAGCCCTTGTTGCACCGCTAGTTGCCGCCGCTTACATTTTCCATTGCGCTGTCGGGGTGTGATTGGCGGGCGCTGATTATTGGCGAGGTTTGTGGCGCTTGCACCGTAGGAGCGCGGGCTTGCTAGTTCTCGGGGGCATTGCTTTGCTTACGCGGCTTTTCTTGGCTTGTGGGTTTTGTGGTGTGTCACTGCGCGGTGGTGGTGCCGGGTTTTATAGTGGTGCGGGGTTGTACGGTGGTGGGTAGGCCTTTATTTGACTTGATGGGGTTAGGTGGGTGTCCTTGGCCTGCGAGGGTAGTGAAGTGCCAAATTTTGTTGGTGGGACCATTTAATGCGCTGTACCGTGATCTACACCGTGGTGTCCCCCGGGTGGCCGTACTTGGCGGAATGGAACTTTTGACGCTTTTACGAAATCGGGCGTGTTTTGCCCGGTGCGCTGTTTTTTGTACCTCCGCACGGCCCATACTCGGTTCGCGCTCGGGTTTGATTTTTATGAGCCCTCGCTCGCTTTTTGCCGTGGTGCGCTGTCTTTTTGTACTCGCATCGCTTTCCATACTCGGGGTCCGCGCTCTGGTTTTAGTTTTTATGGCCTCGCGCGCTTTTGCCGTGGTGCGCTGTTTTTGTACTCTCCGCATCGCCCATACTGTCGGGTCCGCGGCCGGTTTGATGGCGCAGCCCCCGCCCGCTTTTGCCGTGGTGCGCAGCCTTTTGTACTCCTCCGCACGGCCCATACTCTGGGTCCGCGGCCGGGTTTGATTTTTATGACCGGCGCTGCTTTGCCGTGGTGCGCGTGAGTGTACCTCCGCACGCGCCCATACTCGTCCGCCGGTTTGATTTTTGCGAGCTCCCGGGCGCTGCTTTGCCGTGGTGCGCGGTTTTTTTGTACCTCCGCCGCTGGGCCAATACTGGGTCCGCGGCGGGTTTTGGTTTTTATGGTACCCCTCGGGCGTGTTTTGCCAGTGGTGCGCCGGCTTTTTTGTGCCTCCACACGCCTATACTTGGGGTCCGCTGGCCGGGATTGATTTTTGTGAGCCCCTCGCATGTTTGGCCTAGCTCGGGCGCCGGGCGAGCTGGTTTGGCGGGCCAATCATCCTTGCCTGGAGTCCGGCCGATGAGGGCGTAGGGTCACCGCCAGCCCCTTTCGGGCGCCAGTGTTTTGAAAACATAGTAGAGACAAGTTTTTCGGGAAAAATCTGCATATATTAATAAAATGGGGTGCTGCCAGTTAAAAAACTCCTCCTCTGCTCAGGAGGAAAAGAGTGCAGCCCCTTACATGATAGAGTCTTACAAGAGACTTATAGAGAAGAAAGGAAAAACAAAATGAACAAGGAAATTATATGTGTCGCGAACGCCGAGGTGTGGCGCCGCTTATGAGTAGTATTTGCGGAGGTCGCCTATGTTCCGTGTGTGGTAGGTCGCTTCCATCGAGGTCTTGGGTGTGTGATACGAGCCGGGTCTTGTCGACTTTGTGACAAGGAAGGGTCCCCGGCCACTTGGCTACAAATTTCCCCGCCATTTGAGCATTTTGCTTTTCGATGAGCGTGAAGTCCCCGATCATGCGAGGTCACGCAGGCTTGACCTTCTTGTCACGCCATTTGCAGGTTTCTTGCCGGTATGATCGGAGGTTGAGGACGGCCCGATTAGGGACTTCTTCGACAAGGTCACCGCGAAGCTTAGGGGTTCTCTTCACTCGCTGGCGCTGAGGGTTGTTCTTGGGGAGCCGTGGGTTAGTTCCTCTAGGAGCACGGCCTCTTCCCCCAAAGAGTAGCTTGAATGGGGTGAACTTTGTTGCTCTGCATCTGAGGTGTTATGTGACCGCACCAATTTGGTGTGAGATGCTCGCCTGTGTAATTTTTTGGCTTGCCCCTCAATTTTTGAGCCGATGCCTTGCAAGATTGTGTTGTTGGCCCTCTCCACGCAGGCCGTTAGGACCTGGGGTGTCTCGACGGAGGCGGCGTATCTTGGTTCCGATCCGAAGCAGAATTGTTTGAAGGCCTCGGCAGCCGAATTGTGTGCCGCTGTTCACCGTGATTTCTCTTGGGACCCCGGCCGCATATATGATTTGTTGCCGGAATTTCCTCGCGACCGATCGCTGCAGGTTATTGTTCCTAGGGGGGGCCTCCTGATCCATTTTGTGAAGTATTCAATAGCTACAACCGGCGTAGCGGAGGTTTCCGTGCCGCCGGCATTGGCCCGACGAGGTCGATTCCCCATCTCCTCGAGGGGCCATGTTGGGCGCGCGATTGGTGGGTTGACGCCCGAGGTTTGAGTGATGGGGTCATAGTTGGCAACCCTTGCAACGCTTTTTACAAGATTTTCAGCATCACTTAATGCGGGGGGCCAATAGAAGTTCCCCGGCCTCAACACCTTCCAAACCGCGCTGGGTCCATTGTGTGAGCCGCAGATGCCTCTCGTGCACTGGGCGAGGATTGCTCCCTCCCTGGAAGCCGACACGCACTTTGAGCCACGGGCAAGGCCGGATCGAGGCCTTGTAGAGCTGCTCGCCGATCATTCTGTGATCCCCGCACCTTCTCAAGTACTTTTATTTTTTTTCTCCTCTTTCCCTTTGACTCGGTTCGAGGTGGCCTTTTGATGTATGCTATTAATGGGGCCCTCCAATCTTCGCCATAATGGCGTTCACAAACTTTAAAAGTGTCGGGCTGGGACCCTTCACGGCCCGGGCTTTGTTAGACTTCGTGAGAACACGCCCGGGGTATGGTTTTGTACTTGCCGGGCCGCTTTTTGCCAGCTCAACGGCCTCACCGTTGTCCCTCCCCCGCCATGGTTTTTGTTGTGATGCCCAAAAAGGCCTCCGCTTTCCCGGACCCCAGGAGGTAATTTATAGTTCTCGGGTTCCGGCTTTGCAGCCTTTCGACATGGTCGGAGATGACTTCTGAGTCTATTCTCGATGATGGCCCTTCTTGGCCGATAGAGCCCGGCTTGTTTATGGCCAATATGACTGCCTCAGATTCGTGGATGTTGTTGGTGCATGGGAACTCCAACCTCGGCTAAGAAGGAGCTTTTACACCTGGATGGTGAGATGAGGATGGCTACAAACCTTCGCCGCGGAGCCCTAAGCTCCATCGCGGTATCGTCCCATATTGGGTCCAACAACTTCACGCCGACATATACCGCCGAGGGTCCAATCGCCACGAAGTCCGTGGAGGGTGTGGGACTTAATTGCCGTTCGCCTCATCCTAACTTGATCATGCGGACGCGGGGCCTTCCGCGTTCCGCCGGCTATCCTTCCTACCGACTGGGTTTCGAAAATGTTTCTAACGGAAGCAAGACGGCACCGTGGATCTCATGTGATCAAAGTAATGTTTAAGCTTTTGGCGCCATGACTACGGGCGTAGGCTACCTTCTAGCTCAAGTTGAAGTTGCTTTTAGGGCCCTCGAGGAGTTCTCGATACGTAGTAGATGGGGAGCTATCGCACTTGATGTTGTTCGGTGACTTCCTTAGCGAGGATCGCGCTTTACCGCGCAAGTGGGAGGCCGCCACATAGAGGTAGGGAGGCCTCTCGCTGCTCGTGTTGCGAGGGGTTGTCGCTGAGGAGGTAATGCTTGAGGTCGCTCAAGGCTCCGCCGCTGTACTCGACCCCGCTTGAAAGGTCTCGGCGCTCTCGTGATCTCGAAGAAAGGCGTGCTCGCCTCGCTGACCTTGAGATGAATCGCCGTGGAGGCCATGCGACATGCGCAGGCATTGTGCCAATTTCCCTCGCTTGTCTGGGGTTCCATTTGAGTGATTGCCTCGAATCTTGGTTGGGTTTGCTTTTGATGTCCCCTTGCGAGACTAGGCATCCGAGCAACTTACCCTTTGCCGACTCAAAACGCACTTTTGCGGGTTTAATTTGAGCCCTCGCCCCGCTGAGTTTTGAGAATGCCCTTTCGAGGTCTGGCTATGTGGTCCGCTTCAGCTTGCTCGCACAACAATGTCGTCAACTTAGGCGGAGATTGTCTTGTCGCTCCCGGCGAGGACTCCTCTCATGTCATTCTCGCCAAGGTGGACCCCCGCATTTCTCGGTGGCCTTCGCCATTCTTTTCCGAAACAAGATGCCGGGTGGGTGTAATGAAGCCGATCTTCTCCTCATCCTCTTTGTTCATCCGCTGATTTGGTGGAAATTTGGTAGCGCCGATCGCTGATAAGATTTCACCACCCTCCATGTGCATCTCGCGTAGCCGCAAGGATGCGAGGTAAGGGGGAAATCATCCTTCGGACATGCTTTGTTGAGACTTGTCAGGAAGTCCACGCACATTCTCCCACCTTGGGGTTCCTACTTTGTGTTTTTGAGAGGCTTGCCTTTTTGACCAGACCACGCTGGATAGCCAAAGTTGATACTTTATCGGGTCATTTTGGCATCTAGGGAGGCGATTGACTTCCACCTGCGGCCGCCTCGGCTTTTCCTCGCATGGTTTGGCGGAGCTTTTGCTTGCAAGGGGTTGCTCCCCCGATATTAAGTGTGGTCGACATCTAACGTCGACGCCGGAGTTCTCGCCACTGTTTAAAAAACGTCGCAAAGGGTCAAAGGAGGAAATGGGTGAGGTTCGGGCCAAGTCGGGTCCAACATTGCGGAGATAGCTACCTTGGTTTCATCATTCGGGAAGAGCCTCCGATTTGTTTGGTTTCCTCCACTGGTTGGGCGCAAGGGTTTGTAGTGGTCCTCATCGGGTCCCCTTTTTTTTCTTTTTCTTTCCTCCTCTTGTCTCCCCTGCCTTGCTCGAGGGCGTGCACGTGCTTTCGCCCCGGGGCAATGCCCCTCTCAAGGCCTCCTTGCGCAGGTCCTCGTCCCCGAAGACTGCTATGACACCGTTATCGATGGCATTTTCATAAGCCAGATAGCCGGGGTGGGATTACTACCTCGAACACGCTGATGATGCCCCTTTCCAAGATCGACAGTTGTAGTGCATATCGACTCACGCCGAAGGTTATGTTTTCGGTCCGAGGATGGGGCCGTCCCGAAAGTGACCGGGGTGGTAATCTTCCCTATTGCTCGACTTGTCGTGCCTCCGGCCAAAGATAGTTTCGGCTGCTCCGTGTGTTACGACGTAGTCTCATGCTGGCCATAGGTGGAGGTGAATGTAATACCATGGGAGCTTCCTGTGTCGAATAATTAAGATTTTGTTTTACGATCCATCCCGCGACCATGTTTTAATTACCATCGTCCGTGTGCAGTAGTCCTGAGCCTCATGTCCGGCCGCATTGAATGTGATTGGAACATGGGACCATTGGTTGTTCTTGTGAGGGCCCCTCGCTGGCCACGTGATGTACTCCTCGCGGTAGTGCTCTCCTCGCCGCTTTTGTTACTATGATCTTCATTTGACCCCCCGAGATAGCTAGATCTCGCCCGGTATGCAGGTAGGATTGTTACGCGGGTCGCATTTCTTGCTTTACGTGTGGTGGCGGGGTGGTGGTGGTGGGCAAAGTTGGAAGTGGCGGGGTGATGGCAATGCGGGCCGGGGTGATACTCGCCCGATCTCCCGGGGTGAGTGATCGTGTAGGCTTGGCCGCCGAAGCGGGGTTGGTTGTGTGGGTGGTGATGGGAATGGAGGCCGGTTGAAGGCCGGATAGTCGAAACCGGTACCGAGGGGGTTCCATAGTTCTGCGGGTGTAAGAGTAATGGCTCGTGCCGCTGGGCTATGCGCTGTCTTCCTCGTGTGATTAATTTGGCGCTCGGTTTGCCGGGAGGCTAGTCGGGTCAGTCCATGAACTCTTTCCCTTTGGGCGAAGTATGGACACCGCTTTGGTGTAGTGACCCTTGTCTACCCCGCAATAGTGGCAGTAGGGGTTGCTTTTTGCTGGGACGGGCCCCTAGTCGCCTCGGCTGGGTTGTACGGCCGCTGGTCCTTTGGGCCGATAGGTTGGTTTAGCGCGGTGGTTTGCTCTCTCGCTCGTGGGGCGCGGTGTCTATCGGGCCGCGACTCGGCGCGGTCCGGGTAAGCGATGTGTTCCCGACTCTTGGCGGTCTTTGCCGTGTTGCAGGTGCCGGGGCTGCGGCCGGAGGCCTCGAGGTTCGCTTTTGTGGCCGGTGTCGGCTCCGCAATATTTCTCCATTACTCACATGAAAGCTCCGCTTTAGGGTCTTTGGTCGCTCCTCTCGATTTTTGAATGGCAGGGGGCCCGCCTATGCGGGTGCCAAGACCGCCATGATGACGCTTTCCTGCCACGCCTCGGCCCTAGCCTTGGTATGGGAGGAACCTCCGCCACCAATCTTTCAGTGGGTTCGCTTGGTTTCTCGATGACACCGAGGGAGCTCCGGGTGGAGTTGGCCGTGGCCGAGCCCGCCCCCTTTGAAATTTGTTTGCAAGTGGTGGGACCGAGCTCGCTCACCGCCATGGAGGCGCGGGGCAAAGTTGAGTACCAGATCGAGCGATGTCCTCGCGACTATGACGCAAAAGACTTCGCCATAGTGGACTCCCTCGCTCTCCTCCGACCGCCACGGCAGCCTCATATGACATGATGAACTCGTCGGGGTCGGCTCGCCTCGTATACCTTGTAGGTGGTGGGGGTCAGAGGAAGCGGGCTACCCGCCACCGGAGGGCGAATGAGAGTCGGGGATGCGGGTCGTAGTGGGGGTTCGTGGTGGTCGCTCGCGACTCGGGCGGCGGTTTTCGTGCGGGTCGGTGGAGGGTTTGGTGGAGCATGGGCCGTGAGGAGCGTGCGTGAGCCACTTTGGCGTGGGGTGTTTAGCGGCATGCGAATGGGCTGGGTATTGGTAGGCTGCGGGGTGGTAGAGGTGGATGTCGAGTGCTGTGGCCGATGTGCCCGCCCGGCCGAGGTACGGGGCCCCATGCGAAGCCGTATCTCCCCGCCAGCCGCTACCGCCGCTTCCAGCCACGAAGCGCGCCTCCGCCGCCGTCCCGGGTCCCTCGAGTGGTGCGTAGGGCGCCGCCTCGATCGAGGGTTTCTACCGTCGCTTCCTGGTGATTTGTGCTCGCAGCCGGGCTCGAGGGCCGCTGCCCTTGGCCGCTTCCTCGCCTCGCCGTCCCTCGAGCCCCCTCGGCGAACTCCCGAAAGCCCCCGAGGATGTCCCCGCATCTTGGGGTGGTTGACGAGTGGTTGCCGCACTCACCGAGCCCTGGCCCTACGCGGACCTCCGTGATGACCGGCCGGGTCCCCCCGGGCTCCGGTGGGCCTCGACACATTCGGATCGGGGGCCCCCAGCGCCGCCCCCCGGGCGTAGGGAGGGGATTGGGGCCCCCGTCCCCGGGCGAAGGTAGGCGCGCTGGGCTCCTGGCCCGAGGCTGGTAGAGGTCCCGTGCGGGGGCGGGTCCGGGCGGCGCTTGACCCCTGCGGGGGTGGATGGCCCCCTAATCGGCAAAAGTGCTCCATCTCGCATTGCTTTCTGGTGTTCGCCGGGCATGGCTTTTTCATGTCGGTCCCCCACGTGACGGCGCCAACTGCGGGGTACTTACACCTACCCTCCTACCCCTTTGCCACCGGGTGATGGGGAGGGAGGGAGTGAGGGTTTTCCACAGTGGGGGTGGGAATACGCAGTGGCCTGGCCCGCGAGCCAGGGTCCCTCGTGAGCCGTGACGGGACAAAGGCGCCGATCCCAAGAAAAATGTCTTTTTCGATAGATAGGTCATGAAAGTGCCTCACCTAACCGTCCCTCTATTCATACATCCCGCTTCGGTCCGTATTTATAGGGCGTCCTGGGCTCGGTATTTACTATAGTTACATATCGAGACAAGGCATGTTTGCCACTTACGCTCTAGGGCGCCAAGTAGGGCAATACTGGCACAAACCCCCATCGTGGGTGGAAAGGTAAAAACACAAGTCCCGACACGCCTTAGGCTTTCATTAGGGGTTCCACCTCTTCTGCGCCGCCGCTCGGCCCCTCGAGTCCGCTAGGGCTTCTACCGCCGCTTGCCGCGCGAGGTGTCCTCTCTGCTGCGCCGGCCGCGCGCGGTGTTCCCATCTTCGTCGCGCTGCTCTCCGCGCAGGCGGAGGCGTTCTCCTTGGATCCGCTGCCCTCCGCGCCGCGTGGGGCGTTCCTCTTGACTCGCCGCCTCGCGCTCCCGCGGCTCATCTTTTGCTCTCGCTTATCCCCTCGCGCCGCGGGGCGTTAGTGTTGTTTCGCCGCTCGCCTGGTGGCTATTCTTTGTCGCCTTTGCGCCTCGCCATGGGCAGTGTTAGGTGTGCCGGCCTCGCCCGCGTCCCTCGGCGGTGGTGTCATCTTTGGGGCCTGTGAGCTGACTGGGGTCCCTTTGGCGAGGGTCCCTCCCCAACAATATAATAGCTTGAAAGGCGTAAACTTTGTTGATCTTGTTATGGTTGTATTGTGACTCCAAACAATCCTTGGTAATTTTTCAACCCATTTTTCTTTGGAAGTCCCACTAAATTTTTTGATATTCCCACACATATTATGCCATTTTGCTCCTTTCAACAGCTCGCTTGATTGTGGGTATCTAACTCGACGCTGAAGCAAAGTTGTATCCCCGCAGTTTCACAATAGTTTCTCGAAGTCTTCGCGCAAAATTGGGTTCCATTGTCTAAAGTTGTGTGCCTTGGGACTCCGAATCAAGCAGATTATGTTTTGCCAAAGAAACTTCTTCATTGTCGTTGATGACATGTTTGTGATTGGCTTCGCTTCTATCCATTTCTAGAAATACTCAACCGCGACAACCGCGATATTGATGATTGCCTCGAGTTAGGGGGAGTTTCCCAATGATGTCTATTCTCCCATCTTGCAAGTGGCCAAGTTGGTTCAATGTGCCGAATTGGATTAGCTAGGGCATTTGACTTGCTTGCTCGAAATTTGGCAATTGTGACAAGTTTTCACTATTTCCTTACTATCTTTTTGAGTCAAGTACTAATAGAACCCTTGTCTAAATGCTTTTCCCCGCTATGGCTCTTGGGCTCGCATGATTTCCACATGTTCCACTATGTATTTCTTGTAGCAATTCTTTTGCCTTCTTCGCTTGAAATGCATTTTGAGTAATGGTTCACAAATGCCATGCTTGAAAAGTTGATTATCGACAAGCTTGTAATTTCTTATTTTTGTGCTTCATTCTTGTTTCTTCTGCTTCACTTTCTCGTTTGTAGAATCCTCTTTAGAAAGGCAATTATTTCCGACTCTCCAATCTTTGCTTTCAATGATGTGGATATACTTTGGTTCTTCAATTTTTGCTTTTATTGAAGATTCCGAGTACTTGGTAAAACACATCCGTGGCAATTTTACTTTTTGGGTCGTTGCCTTTGCGATTTCATCCGCTTCTTCGTTGTTTGTTCTTGAGATGCTTCAGCATCCGTGAATCCTTCTCGAAGTGTTTTTCTCTGATCTCTAACGCTTTGCAAATACTTCGCTAGTTCAGATCTTTTTGCCTTGTAATTTTTCTCAACGTGGCCCGCAACAACCCGAGAATCTGCTTTTTAGCAATATTCGGAACGAAGTACTGGA
>JADLZK010004166.1:0-18318 GCA_015847255.1 Hyparrhenia diplandra | reverse complement strand
GGGGGACCCAATGCTTGATAAGCTTGTGGCGGATGCTCGCGTCATGCCCCTTGCCGGATGTCGCCCTTCGGCGCACCGCACCCCGTGCAGCCGTGGGCTGATCTTGTGGCGGAGTTCACGACCTCCGCCCTTTTGTCGCCCTGGGCTGAGGAGGTCTCCGGTCGGTGCAGGATGAGCACAACTCTCTCGACCCTCCTCAGGTGTCTTCGAAGACGAGGTTATCACTTCCTCGAGCCCGGAGTCCAGGTCCGACAGGAGATCGAGGATTTGGTGTGCGTGCAGCCCCGCACGCCAGCGATCAAGTCGGGACCACGCCTCAGCCGGGCACGCAATCCAGCCTCCACACATGCATTGCGTCGTAGTGGTCGTGTGATAAGGCGCGACCAAGGGCTGCTAATGCGATTTTGCGTGCCCAATTGCTCTTGCTTGAAGGCCGGGCACCGATGTGCCGGAGGGGGACGCTCAAGCCGTCGTAGAGGAGATGGTCAAAGACGTCTTCAGGGGTGTTGTGCCGCCGGCTAAGCGGTGTCGTTTTGAAATGCTTCTTGCAGGACGGTTTGACCTCTCCGCCATGGACCTCAACACCGAGGGCCTCGTTGAGCAGGTCGCCTAGCCATGCTTATGGCGGATGGCTTTGTCGCGAAATTGGTCAATATGTAATCTTTGCTATTGTATCCAAAAGTTGTTAGGCTCTGCTTCGATAATTGTTTGGTTATCGTGGCGTCTTGTTGTTTAAACTTTATTTTGGTTAATTAATGAAAACGCCAAGAACAACGCTGTCTCAAAAAAAAAAAAAAAAAGAGCCAAAAGGACTCGTAATTTATAACGGATGAAGTAACTTGAATCTTAAAAATCTTTAGAATAATCCGCGTCTTCCATGCAGATTGAAAGCCCTTTGAATACATTTGTTTGTTGTGGTGATTTCCAGCAATAGTAACTAAAAAGATGCAAAGGGTTTGTTTCATGTGGTTGTGACTGGGCCTGTGTCTTGTTCAAATTAAAGTCGTTCATTCTGGATGAGTCTCGCTCCAAGAGCTTTTTAGTTGCGGCTGTTTGATCATCTTAGCTTAATAGCTTTTCAGTTGAGTACTTCTGTAATACTACTGATGTGGTTGACGTACTCCTATATAGTAATAATAATAATACCTATAATACTTCTGGTGACATATCGAAAAATACGATGCTGCCATTGCCATCCATATGAATCTGTGGCAGTACGTAGTTTATTTTGTCGATTGTGATCAAGTTTCTTTTGTCCATTCTCGGTAAGTAATAAGGTTTACAATTCCTCGAATTCAACAAAGCAGGAGGATCAAGGGGAAACTTGCTTGACTCAAATTGCTGCTCTTGCAAAGATTCAAAGCAGAGCAACAACCCAAACTTTTCAAAGGTTTCTCCGATCCACCATATACATGCTGATTTTTTCAAAACCAGGAGGGCGGCTGGTGTGTTTCGTGTTATCAGAAGTAAAACAGCTGGTGAGCACAAGAGTTATCTGAAACGCGCATCTCGGTCTCTAGCTAAACTAGTGAGAACTGATTGACATTCCCGTGTCTTGCGAGCTACTAGCTTCTAGCTATCATGATGATCCACATCGTATCCAATACAATATTCCTAGTACAAATTCCTCAAACGACCTCTCTAGAGGTTCCTTCAATATCAATTTGGGCGGCACATAGAATACTACTGTTACAAGGTTCTCTGAAGCAACCAGATTTTATAGCAAGAAACGGAATGGCTTCTTGCAGTTGTGGGTGTCAGCCACTATATATTATATATACATATACGTATACAAGTGTGCTGTGCAAGTGAGATCTTTCAGGTCGATCTAGACACGCTGCTTGGATATATATGCATGCATGTTACTACTACTATTCAAGTTTCAAGAGGAGGTTATAGCTAGTTAGCTAGCCACCTAAAGCACATTTGTAGTCTTGGTAAAGCTACGCAAAGTGGTAAGGCAGTATATATGGGAGCAGGAACATGATCTTGGCAAGATGTTATTCTAATGCATCATGCATAGTATGTGGAGAAGAGAATAAGATATATGCCCAGTTGCCAGATGCATGCCCTTTGACTCAAACTAGCTGATGAAGGATGGATATAGGTAGCATCCCTGGGTAAGCTAGTTAGCAGCCAACAATGCACTCCACTGGGATCAACTTTATTAAAAGAAGATAAGTAGTGCATGGGGGGTAGCTAGGGGGTTGGGTGTGCACACACTTGTCCCCTCTTCAAGCAAAGGGCTCCGGCCAGGAGCGAGCCTAACAAGCTTCAACAGTACAAACAACCGTAGTTGAACAGAACCGGTCGCCGGCCCGGCTTGATGAAGCCAATGATAACGTGATGACCCAAGTCAAAGCAATTTGTTATATATACAAGTAGGCATGCTTAAAAGATGGAGCGTGCAGTTCTTGTTTTTTTAGGCCGACAGACCCACTTTTGTGCAGGCAGCCTGAACTATTTTTTCCTCCTCATTTTGCAGTATATGATTCTCGCATGTTAAAACATAATGTTTGAAATCCATAAGCCGCGCCATCTGGAAAATAGGAACTTCCCGTGTCCCAGCTGAGGAAGAGTTTAATTAAAATAATAAATTCACCTTGATATATAATCATTTTAGTACTATCTATTATTACTAAGGACATTTGCAAATTGCAACTGATTTTTTTTTTTTTTTTTTTCTTGTGAGATGAGAAAGCCACACAATACAGCAATTTTTTTTTTTTTTTTTGCAAATTTTAGGGAGAATTTTCAGTAATAACAGTTTAAAGGCGGTGGCAAATTTATGCTTGCCCTATATAAAAGCTCTCTAAAATAGCGTTCTATTTTATTTTTTTGGAAAAACGCCTTCTACCAATAGTTTTGCAAAACAAGACCTAAAAATGAGAATATATT
Source organism: Hyparrhenia diplandra (assembly GCA_015847255.1). Lineage (NCBI taxonomy): Eukaryota > Viridiplantae > Streptophyta > Magnoliopsida > Poales > Poaceae > Hyparrhenia > Hyparrhenia diplandra. The sequence continues at coordinate 15,420 of JADLZK010004166.1, read as the reverse complement.
AAATTCTCCCTCAACTCAGCGATGTTTGTCTTGTGTGTGTTCCGCGCACTGACTAGAAAGCTAACTAGATTAGAGAAAAGCAAAATTAAAGCTTCATAGGAGTATTTTATTTCTTTGTTTGACATAATTATTGGTTTAGCAGGTGTCTTTAGTTAAGAACCTTTTGGAGATGCTCTATAAAATTAGCTTATTAAGTTAAACTTTTTTATACTTAAATAGATTTATGTAAAATGTCTAAATGTTTGCAAATAAATTAATTACAAATCTTAGCCCTCTTTTTCATAAATTCAGTAAAACTTGAAAATGTTTGACTTTGAAAATTCTAGAAATTGATTTATTCAAGGACAGAGGTAGTTTATAATACAATGGTTTTTTTTTTTTAGAAAACGGAATATGTTAGTGTCCCAGCTGCATACAATTATTGTTTATTACACAACAACACTTCAAACCCACACAAATTCCAACCAAACGCATACACAACAAAGTTTCCGAGTCACATTGCATTAATAGTGCGGACACATGTCCTTCGATTCAGCTGCTAGTCAGAACACCTTCCCCGCGCCGAAAATAGCCGCCAAAATATGAGACCATCCACCGCCATATTACGCAGATCATCGGTAACTCGAAACTATTGTCCACCACCTCCCACGCCAGCCTCTTGCGAAATTAGGTGGTAGACTGCCAACAGATGTGAGGGGGCTCGAATTATCACATCAATTCCCTCCTACTGACCGCCTTTCTTCGTTGTTCTCAACGCAAACTGTAGTCCTCAACTAGGCTCCAGCTTCCTCGCCATGACGCTAGCTAGAACGATATTTCAAAATGATGCCTCCAAGGATAGTCATTGGCGCCACGTCGCATAATACTATGTAAACAAACAAGTATGTTCAAGATTGGTGTTGCTTGTTTTTTTTTCCCGTGAAACCGACATCTATGAATTCGGTAAGCTGTATACACAATTTTTCGTCGATCTATAGGTGCACGACGACTGCCATTAGGATAGCTAGCTAGAACGATCGATCGGGCAATAATTGTAGGAAAAGGAAAGAGTACTAGTACTATGATTTAATTATGGTGGAGTTGCTTGATGATCTGGTCTCTGCTCCTGCTCGCGCTCCGACTCCGAGCCCCCGTGGCGTTTCGCAGCATTGAAGCAAGGTCGATCCATCCGTCCTCACGACAGCGCCGGCCGGTTAGTTGTTGGTGTTGATGCCCCTTGCTCCGCCAACACTGCACCATGGTTGCCCCCTCTCGTCCTGCTGCCATTACCAGCAGCCAACGTCGTCCGTCCTGCTGCCATTAATGCCATGCTTGCTTATCGATCGGCCTTCATCAACCACGCAGCTTGCATTGCATACTAGCTAGCCCAAATTTCATTTTAATTAATTATCATAGTAATTACATGACCCATGGAAGGAAGCATCAAGACGCATGATAGGAGAGGTTTTTTTCGAACCCATGCACATGCATGTTCTGCATTAAAAGAAGTGGAAATGTTTTTACATCCCAGTGTACTCCCATAACGAGCCCGCTAGGCGAAACACACAAACATAAGACATCGTTTTAACGGTGGCGCTTAGAGTGGTGCGATAAACTGGAAACCAATGAGCGACTAGCGACTAAAGCAAAGCAGCCATTTTCCTTAACCGAGTGGGGCGGCCATGGGAGGATGATAGGAGAGGTTTTGTACCTTAATTTAGCAAAAAAAAAATCATATATATTGTGATCTTGTCAAAACATTTCTAAATATAGGTGTGTAGAGAATCTTGATAACTTTGTTTTTGTTTTTCCCAAAAGAAAAATTAAACAAAATCTTCTGCTTTATATATATCGGCACAGTCAATAAAGATTTAGAAAACATAAGAGGATCGATCCAATGATTGAATAAGAAAAAATAGTGAAACATCTTTATGTATTAGTTCAAAAAAAAAATACACAAGATAGCCAAAAAAAAACCCACAAGATCTCCATCCACAAAATTGTTGAATGTCTGCGGGAGCTGCGAGAACATGCTGGTTTCTGCATTCGAAAGCTAGCAATGAGCACCAAAAAAGAGTGGCCTACAAATTAAAGCAACTAACATATTGGTCGGAAGTGATAAAGCGAAAATGTGTCCATTCATTCGTTCCTATCCTCAGCTACAAAGCGATCGATGAATGAACATATATTTTCAGTGTCATACAAACACACTGATGCATGGATGTGTCATCTGTACGTGCCCGGCCGTGTATATGTACACGTAGTAGGTCGCTGAGAGATCATTCATTTACTTTTAGAGAATTTTTACTGTGCTTGGGAGGAACCACGGTTCCTCCCGTTAGTTTGTTTTTCAGCGGTTCCTCTCCTTAATTATAGCTTTAATTATATTTAAGGGTAGTTTAGTATTTTGTTATCCGTATCCCCATTAGACGGACTGTCCTATGCCCTGTTCCACTGCCGCGGCGCCGCCGATCCACCTCCCCCATCGCCTCCACGCTCGCCGCCTCCCAGCCCGCCGGCTCTCGGCTCCCAGCTAGCTTGCCGGCTCCAAGATCGACCACGACCCGCGGGTGGAGGCGCCGCCCGTGTCCACATCAAGCGGCTAGAACAGCAATGCCCTGCCCAGGAAGAGCCGGGATGAGTTCGATGAGGTTTGCTGTGTCCTCATTCTCTGTTGTTCCTGCCAATGCGCTGCCTCGTTCTTTGTTGGAGCTGACCGTACCGTGGTCGTTGACGACGCCGAGGACGACGTGGGCGGCGGCGGCGACGACAGGTCGAACATCTCCCACCGCGTCCGCATCTACCGCGGTATTTTGGCGATGGTGATTACGGTGCCTCGGCTGCTTGCTGCTGGCGGCGCGGACTTGGCGGAGGCCTTCGCCGGACTTGCGGATGATGGCGGCGTCCTTTGGCCGCCAACGCGTCCAGCGTCTCCATGTACCTCTAGACGTGCTTCACGTGCGATGGCGGCGTCCGGAATCGATGCCGCAGAGAGGAGAATTGATTGATGCTCTACTGCACCGCTACTATAGGGACCTGGTGGGCGGGCTGAGGTGCTGCGGGACCGGTGGGCGCCCGGCATGGAGTAGTGGATCACGGCTTGGCTGCAGCAGCAGCGGCACGACGTGATGCTCATCTCGTCTGCGAGATCGAGCCGCCGTTAGCGTCCTGCAAAGGTTCTCGCGGTGTCCGGGCGGGTGCTTTGCGACGGCGCAGCGCGCGTGGAGCATCGAATCGGGCGGGTGATGAGAAGAAACTTTTTAGCTTACACGAAAAAGACCATTGTACCCTTTAAAATTCATTATAATTCAGTTCGGTGCCATGGTTCTGTGTGCCACTTTTTCTCTCATCCTGTTCCTCTACCTTTTTGACCATTGGATTACACCAAATGGAGGGCCCATATTAATTCAAAGCGGCTTAAAAACTCTCTAAACCCAACCCTATCATGTGTATGTGAACCTCTCTTCGCCTTTCTAGAACTTCGAGAGCACGGTCGACAAGTATAATTGATGGCTACCTAGCTCCATATTCCATCATTCCAAATATATAGGGGACTAGTATATGCATATATATTTTTTTGTGTAGAGATAAATATGAGAGATATACTGTTCGCTTTCATATAAATAAGTTTTAGTCAGAAATAGAATCTGCGTCAAACGAACCACTATTATTTTATTTAGATATAGATATTATAATTAAAATAAAAAAAAAAATCCTGAATTTTGGACATTACTATATGTTTTTTATATTTAAGAATAAGAATATGGCCGGCGGGGGGAGCTAGCTAGAAAAGACAAAAAAAAAAAAAAAGGCTTGAGGGCAAGAAAAACAGGAGGAGGTTTGAAGCCTTTGGTAGCAAGCAAAGACCAATCGATGATCGGTCACACAAGCGCCGAGGCTGCAGCTAGGGTTAGAAAGTTCTGCCTGGCCGCATTTTTTTTTTTTTTTTGAACTTCCTGGCCACTCCATTATTTCTGGAACAAATTACGGCCGTTAATTCTCGCCATTTCTACACCGTTGAGAGAAATGCGTCCAAATCCAGAAATTAGAGATCCACACAGCTAGCGTCCTGCCCCTGCAAACGTAACTGCCATTTCTAATCTAATCCACGAATTACCGGCGTACGTCTTCCTTTATCTTCCACTGCCTTTTTCTTGCAATCAAAGCCGTTTTTTTTTTCCTTTGTCCAGAATATCAGCTGGCGGCACCTGGCAGACATGCATATATATGGTCTCTAGCCATGTGAATGAGAAATTTCCTTTTAGTACGTACGTGTTGAATATGGCACGACTAATGCACATACGCATGGAAAAAAAAAGTTGTTGCTTACAATAGGTAACTTATATATAGAAAAATGTACAATGTGGATGATTGCTGACGTTAAACATTGGGTCTATATAGAATAATCACGTGCCTGAAGTACGTAATAAGGGATCGATGGATGTATACTTTTTTACCTGCTATCTCAGTGATATGAGGAAATAATGTTAGGTGTGAATGCGGTGAAAACAACTCAACGACTCGATTTTGGTAGCATGTCAATGCTCTAACGAGGTTTCATACGAACATGCATCCATGAACAATATTCTCTACAGTACTATACTACACCTGTCTTTTTTCTCCCTTTCAAAATGTCTCACTTTTTTTATGGCAAGGATCAAAACGTCTCATTTTTTAATGGCGTTCTCTGTTATTTTAATTCTCACCGGATACGTTCTAGGCTCGTCTCATTTAATTAATTAGCAAGAAACTGTGAACAGCTCACCTGCTATCATTTAATTAGCAAGGAAATATTGAGCTGATGGACTTAATCAAACACAAATTTTAAAAGAGCAACTGTATTTAAACACGTGTTAACCTATACAGATCAAGAAACTTGAAGAGAGCGTCGTCTGAAATAATTTTTTTTTTTAAAGGACGGCAAAAAGCTTTGCAGCGATTTTTATTAGGCGAAAAAAAAAAAAAGGCAAGTGCCGGCCGGTTTTTGATTGGAAACCGGGCAGGAAAACCATACAAATGTGGAGGGTACCCTACTCCGCCTCGCACACCTAGGTACCAAATCAACTCAACTCGCGCCACGAATAATAGCCACTCGACTCAACTTAGGGGAGTGTTCCACTCCACCTACCACTTGTTGCAACAACTCTCACAACTGTGATCCACCTAAACAACTCGACTAACAACCACACGGATGGAAACAAGATAAACAATAAGCCCCCTCGGTTGGATTGGGTCATCAACACGAGGCTCCATCATCGCCACTCGATCGGATTGGGACGTCGATTCGAGGCAACACAAAGAAAGGCACCAAAAGAAAACAAAACACACTAAACACTACGCCACCACACCACCACCACCACCACACCACCACCACCGAGGGGGGAGCCGAAAGGAAGCCGTCGAAACCGGCGTCGTCACCAACGTATGAGCCGCAACCCGCTGCAAGCCCCAGTAGCTACCTGAAAACTCCCCACCACGGACTTGTCCTCCTCAAGTTGCACACCCACAATCGCCGATCCCCGGCTCAACTTTGCATCGCCGAGAACTTCTCGTCCGCGGCACCATTGAGAACCACCGATCCCGGCTACTCAGCGTGGGGGCCTCGCCTCACCCAACGCCTCACTCCACTTCCCGGGACTCGGATATCGAAACCGCTCCAAGAGCACCACCTCTGTCGGCCAAAGACCGAGATCACCACCACCACGCGCGCCAACTCAAGATCTCGACCACATGGCCCTCTGCACCTCCCCCGCCAACACGGACCAAGTGCCCTCCAAGCTGCAATGCACCAGCAACACCACCACCGACCACCACCACCGCGACGAGTCGAGAGGGTTCCCAGTCTGCGGCGCCTCAAAGGAGGGCACGGCGCCGACGGCGCCGTCGTTACTGCACGTCGTAATGGGACTGGGTTTTCACCACGGGAACCATCTTTGCAAGGATTGACGACTCTCAATGGTGCCCCAACGGGGAGAACGACGACCCGACCGCCGTCACCATTGCCACCGACCAAGCGGCAATAAAGGCCTTCGCGCCACCATTCTGCTGCACGCTCTCAATCATGACAGGCCAAACGACCCGTCAAAACCACGTCGCGTCTTCCGAAGAAGCCCGACACCGCTGAGCGCCACCACGACACCGCCCGGCAAGCATCCGCAGCCCCGGTCCCCACCACCATGGTGGCGCCCGAACCGTGAACGCCGGCGAGGAGTAGAAGAAGCGTACCGACCATCAAGCCACCTCCGGTTGCCGGCCGCAGAACGCCGCGGCTCCACCGCCCCGCCGCGCATGGCGGGAATCCGCATAGCCGGGCGCACGCACAGCCCGATCCACCCCGTCGCGAGCTCCGGCCGCACTTTTGCCTCCCCCCGCACCACCACATCAACCACCACCGCCGCCGTCCCACCGCGCCCGGTCACCGAGATGCCGTCGAGCCGACCACGCCGCCCGTCACGTCGCCGCTGGCGCCGCACGGCCGCCCCCACGCACCGGCACGCTCCCCCCGTCAGGCCCCGGATCCGCGAAGGGAGGGGCGGATCCGGCGGCCAAAAGCCCGCGCCACACGAGGCGGCCCACACCGGCGAGCCCCCCGCCGGGAACGACGCGGCGCGCCCGCCAAAATCCGCCCGGAGAGGGAGGGAGAAGGCCACGCCGCCGCCCGTCCTCACGGGCGCGCGAGGCTCCGGCGACCCATTCAGCGGCGGCGGGCGGGAGAAGTCGAGGGAAGGCGGCGGCGGCCTAGGGTTTGGTTTGTCGCCCGGTCGCTTCAGCGAGAGCGGCGGCGCCGCTGTCGGGGACCGCTACTCGTTGCATACGTACGAAATAATAAGCTGCCAGGTAATTTCTCGCTGAATAACTGTCAATTAACCAACCAAATCACAGATGGCAGACATTTAGTGTCTCCTTCCCGGGAAGCAGGCTAATGGTGCCAACTGGCATGCATTTCATGGAGAACCTTGCCAATTATTTCCCTTGATCGAGCTGAAACGTACTACGTAAGGGCAAGTTTAGACACGTGAAATATCTCTCTCCTTCTTCTCTCTGAAACCATTGCACACACACACATCATCGAACGTACTAGTCAGGTTGGTTAATCAAAATCAGTAACACCCACCAATTCCGCAACGCGCCGAAGCAACCATTTCCTTGGAGCTAAAACCATCACCGGCAGACATAATTTATTTATGCCATGGAGGAAGGAGGATGAGCACCAAATTAGGCAGCAGCCAAAGCTTCAATTGTTAGCAAGATCGACAGCACCAATCACAATCAAGGCAAGGAAGCAAGGTCTTTTATTTGTTGTTGTGCCAACCCCAGCCTGCGAATCACAGGCACCCTATGTATGTTGCTGCATGCTGCAATCTTACCTGCATGCCAATGCAAATTGCCATGTTGGTGTGCCACGCCAAAACTATCTCAGCATCCATATCCAGCAAGATATCCATGTCACCAACCCAACCCTAGCTATATGAGACCGGGTGGTGTTACCAAACCAGGCCAGCCATAGTATATGTTTGTGAGGACACAAGGAACAAACCTGATGGCCCCACGCTCTCTTTCTTTAATTTCTCTCCTTTAATCAGGGACTGGGAAATAAAACCAGCAACGAATAATAAAAAAACAAGCAAGCAAACCACCCAGCTGGCCAAGCAAAGCAAAGGATGCAAATTGCACTGATGTGAATGAATGGCAGGGAAAAAAAACAAAAAGAAATCAAAGGCTGCCAAAGATACAGCACTCACTAACCATAATCATGAATGGGCCCACTCCTCAGTGCCCCACCACCTCTCTCCCGGTTTCCCTCCTCTCTCTCTCTAATTTAGGAAACTGAAAAAACAGAAAGAAAAAAAAAGAGAAATGTGTGTGTGCCTCAAAAGCTGAAAAGGTGAGAGAGAGAGTGGGGAAAAAAAGGACAGGAGAGAGAAGGGCTGGGGGAGTATCAAGAAAGGAGAGGCTTTGCATCCAAGTGTGCTCCCCTTGAAGCAACCCTCCTCCGGTCAGCGTCCCTGTTGACCGCACCAAGTCGCAACGGAACGGAGGTGGTGGTGGTGGAACCGAACCCGCGCTCGGCGCGGCGCTCCCCTTCCTTCCTCGCACCTCACGACGCCACGACCCTGTCCATGTCCTCCTCATCCTCGGCTCGGCTGCCTCTGCCTTGCCTCGCCTTGGCCTTCCTATATATAACTGCTCACCTCTCGCACCCACGCCACCCCCTCTCCTCTCCTCTCCTTCCTCGCTCTCCCAACGGGAACAAGATCTCTACTCACCTCAACCAAGGAAACCGGCATCGGCAACGAACGTACGGCTATGAAGACGAGGCGCGGTTCCTTCTACTCCTGCAACGCGGCGGCGCCGGTGGGCGACGGCCCTGAGACGCACCGCCGGAAGAGGCGGAGGTCGGCCGAGGGGTCACTGGCGGCGGTTGCTGCTCCAGGTGTTGTCCGGATGTCGGCCGCCGGAGACATGTTTGAGGAGCTCCCTGACGATCTTGTCGTCTCCATACTAAGGGACGTCGCCGCATCCGCCGCCTCGCCGGCCGATCTCGCCGGCGCCATGCTCACGTACGTCTTGATGTCGTCCTGTATATCGTACATACTCTTGTCCGCTGTCCGGTTCGGCTCCGAGGATTCGTTTGCTGGTTGGAGTTCTAACCGGCCTGGATGTATGTGTTCCATCTGCAGGTGCAAGAGATTCAGGGACCTCGGACAGAGCAAGGTGGTGCTGGCGCGGGCGTCGCCGCGGTGCCTCGCGGTGCGCGCCGAGGCCTGGTCCGACGACGCCCACCGGTTCCTCCAGCGCTGCGCCGACGCCGGCAACCTAGAAGCCTGCTACCTTCTTGGCATGGTAAGGACCGACAGCACATCAGGCAATCGTCGTACGTACGTTGGATCGATCAATCTCGCTGAACTGATGATGATGATGCTCGCTCGATCGATGCAGATTCGGTTCTACTGCCTGGGCAGCCGCGGTTCCGGCGCGGCGCTGATGGCGGCGGCGGCGGTGGGCGGGCACCGTGAGGCGCTCTACTCGCTGGCCGTGATCCAGTTCAACGGCAGCGGCGGCGGCAAGGACGACCGCGACCTCCGCGCGGGTGCGGCGCTGTGCGCGCGCGCGGCGTCGCTGGGCCACGTCGACGCGCTCCGCGAGCTGGGCCACTGCCTCCAGGACGGCTACGGCGTGCGCCGCTCCGTGATGGACGGCCGGCGCCTTCTCATCCAGGCCAACGCGCGCGAGCTCGCGGCCGCGGTCACCGCCGCGGGCAAGGCGTCGTCGGCTGCGGCGGCGCCGCGTCGGCACTCGTGCATCCTCAGCGACTTCGGGTGCCGCGCCGCGGCCGGGGGCGAGGCGCACGCGGCCAACCGGTTCCTGGTGGACTGGTTCGCGACACGGCCGCTCGTTGCCGCCGCGGCGTCGACGGCGGTGGCAGGACCAGGTGGCAACGCCGGGACGGCGGCGGCGGTCTCGCCGGAGGAGGAGGACGTCGGCGGCGCGCTGCGGCTGTGCTCGCAGACGCTGTGCGGTCGGCCCGAGACGCGGCGGCACGAGTTCAGGCGGTGCTCGGTGTGCGGCGTGGTCAACTACTGCTCCCGCGCGTGCCAAGCGCTGCACTGGAAGATGGCGCACAAGGCCGAGTGCACGCCCATGGACCGGTGGCTCGACGCCGCCGCGGCGCAGCCCAACGCCAATGCCGACGCGGCGGCGGCGGCGGCACCGGCGCTGTGACGCGCGGTCGTCCGTTTCTTGTCGAATGTCAGTTAGCGTTCGCTTCTCGTAACGTCAGTTTTTTTACTGCTCCAATGCTGGCCGTCCGTTCCTTTTTCTTTTTTTTTTTTTTCTTGTGTCGTTTCTCGCCCTCCATTTCTCCTCTGTAGTACTCCTGTGTGTACGTACATGGTTGGTTAGCAATGGGCTTGGCATTTTGCGGTTAACTGAATATAGGTTTGTAGGCAGTGAAAAAATTTCACCGTTGGTGGTCCGTGACTAGAGTAAAAGGTAAAAGTCGCGAAAGCAGCACGGCTCTGGCGTGTCCTGTTGATATCAGTGTTCACGGAGGAAACGAGAGCGAGACGTGACGTGAGGTCGAAACCCAACTTGCCGTTGATGTCTTGTGCCCGCCCGTTGTGCGGTGCTTGCCTTCCCCTGTGCTGCGCTTTCTGCTTCAAAAGGCGGAGCGGCGATAGAAAGCTGTGGCCGCGGGGCCTGCCTGCGTGCGCTCTACTCGCTGCCTCCCGTCCCTGCTGTCCCGCGGTGTCCGCCAGTGCGCGTGTCTCGGCTCGGCCCATCCTGCGCGGCCACGCGTTGGAGGGAAGAAGACAAAAGCCGTTACGGCCCACGGCATGGAAAAGGCAGCGAGCCGAGCCTCGCCTCTCGTCCTCTATCGCCTCCAATCCGCGGTGCCATGCATGCTGTCCTCTATTGCGTGCAGGTTTGGATTCGGTACGTGTGGTGTGTCTTCGTCCGTCCGTCGCCTAGATGTAGAGGAGAGGTCGGATGGCGAGAGACAGGTGCAGGCACTCCATGGATCCCCTTGCGTTTTTGCGTTTGCGTCCACTTGCAGATCGACAGGAGGGAGGCGACTTCCACACAAATGAGATGAGATGACAGATCCATCCATGTCGTTCATCCGCGACCGTCAACGCACGCGCGCGTGCGTTCGGAAGCGCGGAAAAATGCGCTACTACGTACAAGGCGTGGAACTTGTGCGTGCGTGATTGTCACCATCGTCCGTCCTTGGTGGTTTTTTTTCCGCCGGTAGCGAAAACGCCCCTTACATGCGTCGGTAACGGTCGTTTTCTACCAGCGGCACAAGATCACCGTACCAATCGGCCGTGATCTTTCTGCCGAAACGCGTCGCCCAGCCACGGTCGGCCGAGCAGGGCTTAACTTGTTGGTTGCATGATATCATCCGTGGACAGTAGATAATACTACTGTACTATTATGATCCGTGACCGATCGAGGTTTTTGTACGTGCAACAGTTTTCTGTGTGCTACTAATGAGCAAGCAACCAGGATTGGAGATTGACATGGGCGCCCATCATCTCGCGCCCATGACTTGTCTTGCCTTAAAACCGCTGCCGGGCCATGGCTTATGTTATGATACAGACAGACGCTCGCTTTGCTTGCTTGATAATAGTGCCACTGTGCCAGTCCCGCTCGGTGCCCGTGCTTGTTTAAGCGATCGAGCAGGGGCCAGGGCCATTGTCAGCTGGACCAGAGGACTAGAGCGAGCAGACCGCAGTGATGCATGCATGAGCATGGGCTCTCATGTCTGATCCGCACACACATCCATGGGGCAGTTTGCTGCTGCTGTTCCGCCCGCTGACGGAGCTGCATCCTCCTCTTACAGTCGGAGCCAGCAGAAATAATCAGGGAGGGTCGAGTATAGGATTGGGTAGGGAGATTGCATCTTCTTCACTTAAAAACAACTGATCTTGGGGAGGGTCGAGTATAGGATTGGGTAGGGAGATTGCATCTTCTTCACTTAAAAACAACTGATCTTGCATGCTAGTAGGAAGGTGTTCTTAAGAAAACTTCAACGGTTAGGGGGGGCAAGGCCCCTCCTCTGGCTCCGCCACTGTACACACATACATATATGCTATGTTATCAAATCCAATGTCCTCCTTCCTTGAAATCAACTGCATGCAATCTGCAAGGTATTAAATTTGAATTAAAAACGATTTGGATTGGTGCAAACCGTATACCTCATCACGGGTCGTGCTAGTACCGGGCGAAGTAGCCCAACCTCCTCGTCCGGTACTACTGCGTGGCGGGCGAATTCCACGCGCCCAGCCTTCTCGCCCAGTAACGCCGCGTGGCGGCGAACTACGCTGGACCAACTTCCTCGTCCGTAACGCCGTGGCGGCGGACTCGGGGCGGGGTGGGCGAACGCCCCACGCTGTCCTCGCTCCAGGCGAAGCCGTCTCCCCGCCGCTTTCGAGAGGAGGCGGAACTCACCGGAGACGATCTCGTCCCGGCAGGGGACCTTGCGTTTGTGCTTGCCTCGTGGTAGTGCCTCTTTGCCCTCCCGTGAAAGCCCAAGCGATGGCGGCGACCCCCAACAGGGAAGCCGACGACGCGAATCTGGCCGTTGAAAGGGCGAATGACAGGTCGCAGTGAACATTGCATTCCCCATCGCTTTGGGAAGGGGGTCTTGGGGAACTCGCCGCGTTGGGAGACTCTATATTAGAAACGGAATCTAGCGAAGTGCGGCGTCTTTGCCGTGTGGCGACTGGCGAGGCTGCAAACGCTCGGTGTGCGCATGCTTGTTTAAGCAATCGAGCAAGGGCCAGGGCCAATGTCAGTTGGACCAGACGACCAGTGCAGACTGCGGTGATGCATCCATGAGCATGGGCTCTCATGTCCGATCCGCACACACATCCATGGGGTAGCTAGCTGCGGCTTCTTTGCCGCTGTTCGCCCCCGACGGAGGCACGGCTGAGCTGCATCCTCCTCCCTACGCAGGGGTGGAGCCATCGAAAATGATCGGGGAGGGCCGAGTGGAGGATTGGGCGGGGAGATAACACTTGGTTGCATCTCTTCACTTAAAAATAACTGATCTTGCATGCTTTGTAGGTGTTCTTAAGAAAATTTCACCCTTTAGGAGCAGGGGGGCACAGGCCCCTACCAGCCCCCTAGCTCCGCCGTTGTACACACATATACAACCTATGTTACCAAATCTAAAGTCCTCCCCACACTGTCCTCGCTCCAGGGCTCGGTGTCCACCTTCTCCGCGACCGTAAGCCCATTGACTACAATGCAGATATCTGACAGTGGCGCCTCCATCCCCTCTGCAAAACTCAAAATCCAAATAAAGTTTACGTTGTGGTGAAATGACTGTACTGTGTGAAAGTTAAATGAAATGACCGTACTTAATGACAGATAAAAGTTAAATAAGGAAAGTAAAGATTGAAACAATATAAACTAAGTCTTGATGGGTGGCAAACAGGTCCACTAGTATAGCATGCAACCGTACCATAGTAACGTATAGTAGGGATACACTCCGTATAAACGAAAGATACGTAGCGTGTACTCCAATCGAAAGATATAAACCAAAATGGAACTTTTTCGTAAAAGGGAAATGGCTTTCCATCGAACATATTTAAAATGGAACTGAAAAAACATCTTAACAAACCGTTAAAAACAAATTGAAAATAAGATCAATATCAACTGCACTGCTTGATAGTATAATAAACCAAATTGAAATTTGATAGCAAACTTTACACACAATTATTATTAATAAGGTGTAGATAATAAAGTTGTCGCTGGTATTAATAATGTCGAATATATAATAAACAATATAAACAACAAATTATGATCCATTCACGCACTAAACCCATGCAGGTGTCGCTGGAAAATCTAAAGTCCAGGAAATTAACGAGTAAACACTCTAGCGTATTTATTATATAAATGAGAGATAAAAGTTTAAGAAAAAGAAAGCAATTATCGTACTCAGGATTCGTGTTTCAGCTTAGAGCACTGAAAAATACGTGTTTCAACATTTCGGTGACTGATGTGGTCCCCATGGCTGAAAAAGAGCCGGTGTAGTACAACATGCAGCAATTAGAGGAAAAGGGTCGTTCGGGCATGCATTTTACGGTTAGACACCCCAATTCAACAACCCGGAGGAGCCGATAGTCTCCTCGGCGAGCTCGGATCGCTCCGCCGCCTGCCGCCCACCTCACCCTCTCTAATCCTCCAAACCGTGCCCCCTCCCCCCGCGCGCAATGGTGACCAGGCTGCTAGCTCCCAGTCTTCTGGACCTCCCTACGGGGAGCTCTCGTCTCCACTTGGGCGTGCTTTCGATCAGCGTGCGCCTCCGTGCACGCCCTAGCTCGCCCGCGGACCTGCCCGACGTGACCGGTCCCGCCACTCAAGATCGGCCCCGTGCCGGTTCGAGGCGGACCTTCTCCCACCTTCGCCTCCTCCTCCCTTGGCCGTCCCAGCGTGGAAGGCGAAATCGTAGCGTACCACCTCCACCTCCTCTTCGTCCTTTGATGACCCGGCCTCGCTCCGCCTCCTCCCGAGCCCCAAACCCTAGGCCTACTACAAGCTAGAACCCTCGCCGCCCGCCTCTCGGCCGTCCTACGGGCCTACGGCTATGGGTTTTCGTGGCACGTCCACCCGATGGCGGGCGAGGTTTCCACGAGTGCCCCCGATCCGGCCACGAATGAATGATGATGTTTGATTGATCGTGCACCGATGGACCACTTGTTTGGGATGCAACGCAAACACACGTCTGCAGCGTGCGGTTGCGTCCGCGGAACGACCACTCCCGGCGGTCCGCGTCATCATCCTCCGTGTTACGTTACGGCCGGTCTCTAGCAAGATACCGGTACAAATGCGCCACTTTGCTTGCCAAGAGCGGCCTTTGTCGCTCTCATATAGTATTTGGATTATCGGTATATAAAAATGGAAGTAGTAGTAATAATAGTGAAGGACCGAAGCGGCGACCCGGGGGGTGAATGGGGCCGAAATCAAATTCTTTTTAAATTAGATTGCACGTAGCTCTCCGCGACCCCTCGAGCAAAAGCACACACCACACGGTATGATCCGCGACCTTGGATGCAAGGTGGATGAGCTAGAGTTTGCTCTAGACTCTCAAATGGATCAACCGGAAACCAAACGAAACAAACGCCGCAAGAGACGGGAAGAAAACGGTCTCTACAGAGTGACCGGAACCACCGACCGGAACCACCGGTGAGTCCGGTCCGGCGTCCGATCAAAACGTCCGGCCGGATTGCCTGCGCATAGCTCTCGCGACGACGCCTTGACGGCGCGTCGGTCACTGGGCGTCGCGTCCGGCCGTCGCGTCCGGTCACACCGACGCTGGGACAAGACCTGCGTCCGTCGGCGCTGGGACGAGCGTCGGTGTCGCGTCCGGTCGACTCGTCGGCGCAACAGCGCTCCGCCAGCGGAAACTCACCCCAAATTCAATCCAAACTCACTCAAATCGGGGCCTCGGGTCACAAGAATCAAGCCATAGCATCTAGGCATATAGGTGACCATTTCCCCCTGGAAATTTCGAGGTTGACGGAGTGAATCAAAAGAAATCGCGGATCACCACGAAGAACACACCCAAAAGATGAACTTCGATGCAAAACTTGTCCAATCCGCGTGCTCGTGAGGAATTAGCTCAAACCACTGGTGGATTTGATCCTCTCACGTCCCAGCACGAATCAAGGCAAGAAAAAAGCGAGATCAAGCGGTGCGGAAACGAAGAAACCGCGAAGAGAATAGAGGGGGAGAGGAAGAACTTCGGGATGAACACACGAAGAACGAAAATCGCTGCACAAGATGAACAACAAACACCGATCGGATCGATCCAAAAGCCACCATGGCACAGGCTACTCCGAGCTAGCCCTTGCTCGCAAAGATTCGATACAAGCGGTGGACCTCTCACCCTCGATCACGTAACCTAAGCGGAAAATATGAAAATGAGAG
>JADLZK010004165.1:0-19731 GCA_015847255.1 Hyparrhenia diplandra | reverse complement strand
ACCATTCAAGGCTTGTCTCTCATATTTTCATAACCCCCTCACGATTTTATAGAGACAACCCCCCCCTAATCGGTCCAAACCCTAAGTTCCCTATATTTGCCTTCTCCCTCTTCGCTCTCCTTTCTCTCTTGATTAGAGAGGTTCAAGAAGTGATTTTAGAACACTCGATGAGTCTAATGATGGATACCGAACATGAGGTTTAATTGCTCAAACGTTCGACAATGGCCAACTTCGACAACCACCGGATTAGGATTAGTCCGGTGAATGACACTCACTGTGGTAAGTTGCGTCCATGGGTCCTGCATATCAAATTAGCCATTCAAGATTTCGATGTCCTCCAACCAAACACTGATACATGGTGTGGCTGAATTTATTGAATTTATCAAAATGAATAATGCATAAAGTTTCACGTATTTTGGTGGTGGCCTAAAGAAAAATCAAAAGTTTGTATTTCACTAATGCATGTGTTATATAACTCGAGACTCATATTTTCTATTTTCTATGGTGCATATTCCTCTACTCAATTATGTCTAGTCATAAATCATGTTAATATTAATTAGTTTAGGTCTTTTTAAAACAAAAAATCATGCTTCGTTAAGGTTTAGGTGAAATTTCAGCCTAATTTTTTACTTAATTTTTTCTAATTTCGAGGGTGGCTGAAATTTTTAATATAGAAATTGAAATCCCCGCATAAGCGCAAAAGTAAATATGGAGTGAAATGGTTTTGGATCGGTTTCTATGGTATCTCGAAAGTATTGATTGAAATGATTAAGATCGGGTGCAGATTGGATACGGTGAATGGACTTTCGCCGTGTTCGTTTGTCTTGGCTATCTTATTTCCGCTTATTATTTCTCACGTAATACTATTCAATTAGTCAAAACCCGACCATCGCCCAAAATCAGCCGAACTGATCCTTTGTCTGTGTCAGAAATGGAGCCTCACATCATACCCTATAGTATGGATCTCCAGTGTGCTACACGAGTGCTAAGCGCCAAAAAAAAAGTAGCAATCAATATAGTTAGGGCCGGGGGACCTTACGAGTCTACTAGCTAGGGGACCATCAAACATCATCCATCTATGTCTGACACTTACATGACCAACTCACCTCTCTCCTACCTTACGAGTACTATGGATGCTCCAATGCGACACGATTGCTAAGCTATGGGCCAATCAAATCAAGCCCTCATTGTCAACAATGACAATTAGACGTCCAATTCACCTTCTTCCTCCTAGGTGGAACTTATCATTGCTTTTCAAGTCATGAAAAGCAATGGCCATGAAAGGTCCAGCAGCCTCTCGTTGTAGAGTCCGGACACTCTAATACGACAGGATCAATGTACATCCATTAATAATCATGTATCTATATAAAACAATTATTTCCTCCGTTCCAAATTATAAACAGTTTTGATTTTTTTAGTACACTATTTTTATGTATTAAAATATAATAGAAGTCTAGATACATAGCACATTCTATCTATAAAAAAGGTTAAATTGATTTATAATTTAGAATAGAAGGCTATATCCCAACCAACGATGACATCTTAGCGTTCATACTTTCTGATTTGCAGATTATCCGGTTGATAAGATCATTCCAATTTCTTATATAGATGCATGGTTCCACTCATAAATTTGTTACACCGAAGTGTTTGGCTCCGCTCGAGAATTCCTAGAAATTGGCATAAGCCATGCTTGCTCCTCAACCTTTCCCGCTGCACCATTGCATTCACAACACGTCCAAAAACCACAATCATTTGCCTCAACCGTATACTTTTTTCTTTAGAATCAGATGAAGTCCTAGTACCATCGTTTCAATTCCTAGTAACGTCTAAGTTCCGAATTAAAGCATACAAGACCACCAATCAAATTTGTCCACAGTGACACTACAACCTAGCTACGAGCATGTAGACATCATCGATGAACTCATCACTTACGTATGGCAATAGATAGTGACGAAACTAGAGCAAATTAAAAAAGGTTGTGTAATTATCTTAGAGAATATATCTAGTGCAAACCAACATTTTCATGCAAACCTGTGTAATCTATAAAAAAATCGCCTAAATTACCAAAGAAAGTACACATGTAGATGATATGATGATAAAACAACCTTGTGGAAAAACGCGCCATACTTAGGTGGGCGTGGTTCGAGATAACAACCTTGTAAAATATCTTATCCAAACTTAACTTCGTTTGTTTGTGAGATATAAAAATAACAAATTTATAAATCTAAATCATGTGGATAGTTTTTTGGTTTGAAATTTGTTATTTTTATATCTCACAAAATGAAGTTGAGTCTGAACATTATATTTTACAAGGTCGTGGTATCATCATATCATCTACATGTGTGATTTTTTGTTGAATTTAGACGATTTTTTTATCATGGTTTGCACGGGTTTGCACGAAATGTTGATTTGCACTAGATATGTTTCCATTATCTTATGGGTGCACATGGTTGTATTAGGGATGGTGCATATATGGAAAAATTTAAGTCAAAAACTCTTTTTTTTTTTCAAAATTTGTGTGGTACATTTGTACCTACAAAGCTTCGAAAGTTGTGACAATTCTAAACCGAGGTGGAAGAGTTGGTGGAGAGCTTGAAGTCCTTCAGACTGGTGCATACAAGACCATTAGCGGCTCATCTATGTGCCCAACACTCATTAGTTTCTTTTCATAATTTTGTTTGGCAAACTCCCCTAGCTTTCTTGCAGCTGTAATTTGATTGTGACAGTTCACATTAATGAATGAAGTGTTCATTCCCCAAAAAACAAAACCAAAAAAAAGAATATGCGTGAAATGCTCTTATTTGATTCCTGCAGAAAAGGAGAAGCAAAAGGTTCAAACTGAAGCCATCATATCAAAATCTACATGGGCACCTGATAAGGCGAAGCCACTAGGTGCAGTTTGTTGGTTCTCCTGGCCGACACACCTACAGTCATGTCCATGTCCAGGTCCTCCACCTTCATTCCATCCGGAAGGCTCCAATCAAAGTAGTAGAGGAGCCGTGCAACTAGGATCTCCAAGGTGGATAAGCCGAAGGCCATTCCCGGGCAGATCCTTCTCCCATGCCCAAACGGCAAGGACTCAAACTGCCTAGGAGTAACCTTGTAATAGTCTGCCGCGCTATCGTGCTCAAATCTTTCAGGCATGAACTTGTCAGCGTTGTCCCAGTGCGCTGGGCTCCTCGCGATCGCCCATGCATTCACAATCACCCTGCTGCCTTTGGCCACCTTGTATCCACAGATGTCGCAGGTCTCCCGGCACTGACGGGGAAGGAGAAGCGGGAGGGGTGGGTACAGCCTCAGGGTCTCCTTGATCACCGTCTTGGTGTAGTGCAGCTTGTCCATCTGGGACTCGTGTTCGTGGGGGCTTTTGTGATCGAATGCTTGCCGCACCTCCTCCTGCGCCTTGTGCATCGCGTCAGGGTTCCTCATCAGCTCTGCCATCAGCCACTCGGCCACTGACGAAGTCGTCTCCGTCCCTCCTGAGAATAAATCCTGGACCAAAACTCAAATTATGGCAGCACCAAGGAAATTAAACAAGAACAGGTACCAAGGAAATTATGTGTTTACCAGAATGATTGCCTTGATGTTTGTGTTGTTCATTGGGATCTCAAATCCCCCTCATCACGAATCCTCAGCATGACGCTAAGAAGGTCGTCATCTTCTTCTCCTACACCGGCTCCCTTCCTTTCCTGCCGCCGTGCCTCGCCCTCTGAGATGATCCTGCCAAACACGTCTTCGAGCTGCTGGTGTGCCCTCAGTAGGCGGCGTTTCGTCCCGGTGAGGGCCTCCACGAACCGCAGCGATGGGAAGAGGTCCGAGATGCAGAACCCCGAGATGTTGCTTATCACAACGGAGATGGCCGACAGAAAATCCGCCTTGAGCTCCCTGCTGCAGCGGTTGCCAAACGCTGCCCTTCCAGTTATGGAGTTGGAGCACGACAGGAGGAGGCCACCGAGGTTCACGGTCTCCACCGGCAGCGGCGCAGCATATCTCCCGGACCAGGGACATGGTCTCGCTGTCCCTGATGGCCGCGAACTGCCTCACCTTCGAAGCGCTGAGGAGCTCGACCGTGCACATCTTGCGCATCGAACGCCAATAATCGCCGTAGGGCGCGAAGCCGATGTCGAGGTTGCCATAGCAGAAGATCTCCGAGGCAAGCAAGCTCGGCCGTGACGCCAGGCTTAGGTCCTTCTCCCGGAGCGCCTCCTGCGCCGCCGTCGGCGAGGAGATGACGACGGTGTCGACTTGCCCCAGCTTCAGGTACATCACCGGGCCATGCTTCTGAGCCAGGTCACGTAGGGCGGCCTGCGGCTGCGAGGTGAGCAGGTGGTGGATGCATCCGACCAAGGGGAGCGCCCAAGGACCAGGAGGCCTCCTCCTGTTCATGGACCTGGCTCTGGAGTTGTGTTTGTGGCCGAGAAATGACACAAGGATTAGCAACAGACCGAGCAAGAAGGTAGTGGTTGTGCTTAGCTCCATGGAACAAGATCACCTATTCTGATCCTGAAGGAAATGGAGAAACATAAGTTGGATGTATATATCAGATATTTAGATCAGTATACGGATTATAGACAGTCCAAAACGGTATCCACTGTCTGATCTGTATAACTTGATAATCATCATTTCATATAAAAACCTCCCAGTTCTTCATCTCGTGGAGAAGAACTGGAGGAGCATCATTAATAAGAAAACTGAATAAAAAAAGAACATGGACCGGCTTTTCCCATTCATCAAGTATATAAAAATTTCCACCAACTATTTCAGTTAGCTACACAATAGTGGTACAAGTGATGAAAGCGCAAACATGGAGACGAATTCGTAACGAAAGGCTATAGTTGCTTACTCTTAACGGTGGCAATTCGTGCTTACCGGCCGGCCTTAAAGGTGGCGTTGAGAGATGTGAAGCGGTGTTGGTCCCAAGCTCGTAACCAGCAACACCATGGACGGGGGTGGGGGAGATATATTGATGAGAAGGAAGAAGCAAATTGAACTCGGACTCATTTGCTAGCGAGTAGGGACAAAGGCGACCGCTCACCACACTCACTCACTCAGTACAATCACCTCAACTCACTCACTCGTTTGGGCGCTGCTTGCGTAAGCTACCTTGATCAGATTGGTTCCATATACCACAATAAAACAATTCATACATGGAATTACCTTGCAGCTTGCCTGGCCATCTCGCCTCCCTCCACCTTGTGCCCCTTACATATTAAGATAAAATTGGTTGCATTAAGAGGTTGGAAGTTAGTGGGATAATGTGGCTATTAGTAGGACATGATGTGGATAGTTAGTGGACAATGGTGTGGATGGCTTATATGTTGAGATAAAATTGGTTGCATTAAGAGGTTGGAAGTTATTGGGATGATGTCTATTATTAGGAGAGTGGGTACATGGAATGGTTACATGTTGAGATAAAATTGGTTGCATTAAGTGGTTGGGAGTTAGTGGGATGACGTGGCTATTAGTAGAAGATGATGTGGATAGGCAATGGACAATGATGTGGATTGCTTACATGTTGAGATAAAATTGGTTGTATTAAGAGTTTGGAAGTTAATGGGATGACATATCTATTCGTAGGAGATGATGTGGATAGCTAGTGGATAACGATTTGGATTGTTTACATGTTGAGATAAAGTAGGTAGCATTAAGAGGTTATAAATTAGTGGGTTGACATGTCTATTAGTAAGAGATGGTGTGGATAGTTAGTGGACAATGATGTGGATGACTTACATATTAAAATAAAATTGGTTGCATTAAGAGGTTGGAAGTTAGTGGGATAGTGTGACTATTAGTAGGATATGATGTGGATAGTTAGTGGACAATGATGGGGATGGCTTACATGTTGAGATAAAATCGGTTGCATTAAGAGGTTGGAAGTTATTGGGATGATATGTCTATTAGTAGGACTCGGAGAGTGGGTAATGACATAGATTGGTTACATGTTGAGATAAAATTGGTTGCACTAAGAGATTGGAAGTTAGTAGGATGATGTGGCTATTAGTAGTAGATGATGGGGATAGGCAATAGACAATGACGTGGATTCCTAGTAAACAAACTTGCATTGTTTCGAATTTAATAGCTTGCTTGTTGGACTAACTACAGCGGCAAAATGACGAAGAGCTATAGCTTCTTCCACACGCTACTGGTCATTACTAGTAGGCAAGCCGTCCACATCATTGTCCACTAACTATCCACATCATCTCTTACTAATAGGCATGTCATCCCACTAAATGGGAAGCCTCATATTTGTAATCTTATTTTTAACACTTTTTACTTTCAATAAAAAATCTACTCGCATGGGCTCCAACCCCTTCGATTTCCTCAAAAAGAAAAAATGCCATCCCACTAACTTCCAACCCTTTTAATGCAACCAATTCTATCTCAACATGTAAGTCATCCACATCATTGTCCACAAACTATCCACATCTCCCGATAATATTCATGTCATCCCACTAACTTTCAACCCTTTAGTGCAACCAATTTTAATAAAAATGGTGTAAGAATATGTGGATAACTACCATATGCAATATATAGTTTTATTTTTATTAAGAGATTCCCTCAAAGAAAGTGCATGATATCTTCTAGTTTATACTACTAGTTTCCTAGTACTAAATCCGTTTCAAATTGTAGTTCGTTTGACTTTTTCAACCCCAAGTTTGACCACTTGTCTTATTCAAAAAATTATGCAAAATATCATTTCTTTTGTTGTGGCATGCTCATTAACAAAAGGTTCTTAAGAATGACTTGAATTTGACTGTATTTGCACAAATTTTTTGAATAAGACGGCGGTCAAACTTGAGGTTGAAAAGTCAAACGAACTATAATTTGGAACGGATGGAGTAGTGACTAGTGAGCAAAGTGGCACGGGAGGATGCAATGCAACTTCATTTGATTTACTTTAGTGGTAATAATTCAATCTAAAGATAGCCGATGAGGTCAAATAAATCCTAAGCATTCACGGAAGTGACCAGGTCACCACATCCATTCAATACTAATACATCAATGCATCTTTTATTAATTAGCTTGGGTGCCACATAATTGTTCATTAACTATCCACATCGTCTCTTACAAATAGCCACGTCATCTCACAAACTTCCAACCACTTAATGAAACCAAATTTGATAAGAATGATGTAAAAACTTGAAGCGTATAGCGCATGTTGCCGAGGAAATTGCATATAGTGGATTGTGTGATACGTTGACGTGGACAACAAATTCTTGCGTGTCTTGATGACACAACATTAAAATTGCATGTGCTAGTGGGTCTTTTTTTAAAAACGTGATGTGCTAGTGGGTCTTAATTGCATATGATAGTGCCTTGCTGAATTGAGCTAGTGTTGTTTAGGATTATAAGAGATATAGATAGATCTATAGATGATTTAACTTATATATGCAACAATTTTATTTTTAACAGATTTTTATGTAACTTCAATCAAAGCAACAACATTTTAAAAAATCAAACTAGTGTCATTAAAACCCATCATGAATTATGTGTAGTTAACTTAGTTGTCATTATAAAAAAGTTTGACTTGGGATAGAATGAAGTAATAACCTTGGTATATTTTTATTTTTTTGAGCAACAATAATCTTGGTATACCTACATTGTGAGTGTCCTAAAAGTGCAAGTCTCCATGGGGATTCATGAACAATAATATGATGCCACATCATCGGATTGCATGAAATGAGGAGAAGAGAGAAGGCAAATGTTTCATTCCCACGAAACTTATTGGGGGCGTTTCAAGACATGAAATCACGTGAAACTTGCGTTGAGAGAGTAGAGGAGTTTATCATGTGAGCTCTGGCCGGGCCGAGGCAATCCGGTCGCCGCACACACCTCCTCTATGGGCCCAAGCAGCAATGACTCCCCGGCCGCAGAACGCAGCGCGAGCCCGCTTGTCGCGCAAGACAACACCTCCACGGGTGCCACCGTGTAACACAACCTCCCCATTACGGGCCCACCTCGCACTGCCATTGTCCCAAAGACCTCGACAAACTATGCATACACCCGATAACTTAAGAAGCCCCGTTGATAACTCATACCGGGATCAACAAAGGAGTAGCTACAACATTACAACATTTGTTACAAAAATATAGATCGAGTGCGGAAGAATAATAACATTAATTTTACAAAATGTGAGTAAGCTACATTTGAGTAAACTTAACTTAATTAATTTCGAAGGGTTAGTAGATTAGAAGACAACCGGATCATGTCGCCCGCTCCACCGACATAACCTTGGTTAACAAAGACGAGTCAACACCTGCAACAAGGGTCAAAGAACCCCCGAAAGTACGGGAGTACTCAACAAGACTTACCTGACTAAAGAAAAATAGGAGAAGACTCAAGAATGTTGGTCTAATAGGATTCAAGGTAAGGCTTTTAGCAAGAATCAAGGACTCGCTTTGTCAAAAAGCTTACTAAAAGTGAATCCTTACTTTCAAGGTTTTAGTTTCAAATTTGTAACTTATACTCTAGGTGATTCTATACTAGAGCAAACATTTCTTTCAA
Source organism: Hyparrhenia diplandra (assembly GCA_015847255.1). NCBI lineage: Eukaryota > Viridiplantae > Streptophyta > Magnoliopsida > Poales > Poaceae > Hyparrhenia > Hyparrhenia diplandra. Next base: position 11,226 of record JADLZK010004165.1, on the reverse strand, counting down.
AAGCCAACTTTCTTTCCTCAAAACCATATTCCATCAATTACTACGAAAGAAGGGTGCGAGGATCAAGTCTCCTTTTTCTCGTGGAGCAAACGCCGATTCGAACCGCTTAAAACCCAAAGGGGATACCTCACCACACGACATATGTAGAACTTAAACTTGCATATGTCAACCCTCACTCGCAGGCCGGCCCAAAACGGGACCGCGGCCCTACGCCACCCGAGAGTACCGTACACCTCCAATCCGGGACTTTAACCCACGAGGGTAACTTGTACTCCCCGCCATCTCTCCACTCCCGGTCGCGGTTGCTTTCGATTTGGCTCACCTCCAAGATCTCGGCTTACTCGTATATGTGGCCGGTATAACAAATTCTTGATCCAAGGGCCATTCCACCTGACGGTCCTTAAAACGACCAACACCTGACAAGCACGCCTAGGTATCCCGCCGGGCTTCAACCTACGTCCCCGTCGATCTCAAATTCATTTCTACTTCTTTTTCTTTTCCGAAAAGGTACCATATTCTCATGTAAAGCAATTTTGAAGAAAAACAGACTTAACTAATTAAGCGTGGGCTAAGCATCACTAAGCATTTTCGAAATAAAAACAAAGTTAACAAGGATGGTATTGCAATAATCAAGGATGATAATGCAAAGAATTAGGTTATCACTCAACTCCTAGTACTTAATACAACATATCATAAATATAAGTGTAAAAGCTTTGTAAAATACAAGGAAAGGTTTAAATGTATCCGGGGCTTGCCTCGTGTTGCGTGGAAAAGTTAGATTCCGAAGTCGGATTTCCAAAGTCACACTTGACACCAACATCTCTCGTGAATGCACCTTCTCCAAAGCTTGGTCATCGTGAAACCACATCACTCTCGCTCACTACACGTAAATGATGATGCATGCTTTAGCATGATAAAGTGTAAACATGATGCTTGATGGATGCATGAAATGATAAACAACTTTAGCACAACTTTCCTTCACGATAAAGTTGCAACCCAATAAAACCAACTTGTTGGACTACTCTACAAGATATCATCACCATTGCCTAAGGAGTTCTCAAGGACCATTTGATTATGGTATGATCCAAGATTCACAAAGCAATCCCAAATCACACATCAAACCTAAGTCATTAAACTCTAAACACTCACCTTCCTAATAAATAAAATAAAGCATAATATAGAAAAATAATTTAAACATTTCAAAATGACCCCAAACTTTTTATACAAGTAGGTCACATCATAAAACAGTACCAAATAAATTTTTATGATTTTTGAATAAATATTTTATTTTCTAAAAATCATGAAAGATGCATTTTCAATTAAAGATTGTATTTTTAAATCATGCAAGAACTACTCAAAATCAAAATTTCAAATTTTTCATGGGTAGACATACTCATGGGAAGGCTACACAAAAATTTTCAGAATTTATAAGTAAGTATTTGAATTTATATGAAAATAACAAAAACAGATACTATTCACCATAAAAGAAATTCATAAAACATTTTATAAAAAGGAAAACGGCATTGGGCCTAAAGCCACTTGGCTTGGCCCAGCACTGTGTGGAACAGTAGCAGGCCGGCCCATAAGCGGCCTGGCCAGGACTGGCCCTGGCAGTTTTGCAAAAAGGCCCTCGGACTTTTATGAAATTACAAGTAAGTACAAAACACTATTTATTGGAAATCCTGGAAAAGCTTCTATTTAAATGTTGGTCCTCCGTCTTCTACTTCCTTCGTTCCTCTTCTTCTTTTTTCTGTTCGAACCGAGCAAGGAGGGAACGGCGTCGGCGGCGGTCGTCGGTCGACCGGCTGCCGTCGGCGGCGGAGGGGCGGCGAAACATCACAGCAACGAGGCGCACCCGATGGCGGTCTTGGTTTGGCTCGGAATGGACTCTGGAGGCGTGGCCATGTGAGCCGGCAGTTCCGCTCTCCATAGCTGAGCTGCTGCTCAACTCGATGACCAAGGAGGAAAGGAGATGGGCGGCCTGGCTTCGCGCGGGCTTGTGGCCGGCCGGCAACTCGGTTAGCTAGCGCCGGCCTTGGCCCGGCTGGGCTGCTGCTGGATGCGGCCCGACGGTGGCTGCTGCCGTTGCTGTACTTGCGCACAGGAAGGAAAAAAGGAAGGAGCGGCCGGCTACTGCCCTGCCGGTGTGCTCTGAACAAATGAAAAAGGGTGACAGAGAAAACAAAGGATGGGAGGGAGAGAAGAAGGAAAATTTTGATTTCTCCTTTAGCAAGATTTAAAGATAGTAGAACATGAGGCCACGCCGCGGCCTCACAGTGGCCACGTTAGTAAAAAAGATGCTGGCCGTTGTGATTTGGATCTAGCGCTGTGAAGAGCTGACCTTCGGCGAATGAACAGGAGTTCGGGTGGTAGTACTATGGTGACTAAAAATATCTGCCTCACGGAGTCAGCGCATGGGCGTACCGCGTGGGTGCCGCTGTCGTATGTCCATTGGCCGGCTCGTTTCGGTGTCGTTTGATCATTGGATGGGGTTAGTTGGGCCCATTTGTCAGTTGCTACGGTTAACGCTGAGCAGCCGGCGACTTCTCGGGTGCTGTTGGGCCGTGCTCGAGGCGCGTGCGGAGCTCAGCCATGTGACGCTGTGTATGGGCCCATGATATTTGCACTGCATGCGGGGTCCTCTGACCAGCGTCGACTGGTGGCCGCCGCCTGATGTGCCTCACGTCGTTGGGAGTGGCACGAATAAAGAGCCCGCGTACGCCCCCACCTCGTCTTTCGCGCTCTCCGCGAGGTATGCAGCTCCGGCTCTCCCAATCTTTCCTTCGTGTTCCTCTCGCCATCCCACCCGTCGCGGCTCACCTTGTGCTTCTTGGCAACAGCGCGCGTCCGCCGGCGGTGCGTGTGGTTTGCCTGTGGTGCGCGGCTGGTGGAGCCAGAGGGACCTTGAGGAACTTCGCGATGCCTGAATCGGGAGCTGCGTCTCATCCTCGTCCTCTTGCGTTGGTATGGTTATTGGATAGTGCCGCTATCGCATTGGTCGTTCCATAGACACTACTGACATTTTGGTGATTGTTTTTCTATTTAATTGTCCTGCCGCCCTGCTCTCCCTCCGCCCTTGCAGTCCTGCGAGTCCACGCGTGCCCGACCGAACAGGAAGGGGTAGAGGCAAGCGCGGCAGCGGGTCCCCGGTGGTAGCCCGACCGAGGGCGCGGCAGGCCCGGAGGGAACACCGCGGCGGCTTCCCGTCCGATGCAGCGGAGCGACGACCAGGTCGAGGGCGCGGACTGCAGCGGCGACCTGGTGGCCCCTCTCACCAGCTGGATCCGGCGTCCGGTGGTCCGCCGATGTACCACGATGCATCTATCTGTGCCCTCCTTTGTGCGTTTATTTTCTGCGTTTATTTTCTTCATTTAGATTGTTGTGTTGCTGTGAGCGAATGGACCATGCCCAATCCAAAATGCAGCGATGGATGGAGCATGTGAAGGAGGACAACAGTTGAAGCCAGGAGCGCACACAGCCATAGACACATCCCACTTCTTGGCTCCGTTTGGCTGAGCTGGTGGCCGTCTCTGCCAGGCAGCCTTGCCTGGCGCGACGCCGCACCGGAAGAGATTAGAGATTTAGAGGGAGGCACCGGCAGGAAAAGGTTGGAGCAGGATTTGAGGGGGATTTAAGGATATCTGCTACCTTTTGTTTTGTTTTTACCCTTTTACGTTTCTCTCCATTTGATTGTGAGCTTGTTTTCAGTAGAAAAAAAATGTGATTCTGTTTCATGGCTTATGCATTGATGTTTGCTCGGTGTTCTACTTTACGGTGTAGTGCATTTTTCGGTGATTCTACTGCGGGGACAAAGAAGAAGCTTGTTAGAAAATTCGTAGGGCGTTTCTCTAGAATTCGATTAATGCTATCAAGCTTATTCCTATTGCACTATTGGTTGATAGCGTTTAGACATCTTGGTCAATTGTCGGCCTATTATTCTAAAGATACATTAGTTAGCATATCTGTTTTGGGTCGAATGCTTTTCACCATTGACGGATGTGACGGAGGGTGTTTAGTGATTAGATGAACATCGATGTTTGTATGTCCTAATGCCGTGTCCTATGCGATGCACTCTCTACCACGTGTCAAATAGCTATGCTTCTTTGTTTAAATATAGATCTTTATCGATCTACTTCTCCGGATGGCCACCTCTACAATATTGTGCTGCGCAGATTCCACTTACACGAATGCAGATCTTTGGGCCATAACCCGCGGCTTTTGGCGCCAAAAAAAGACTAGTCATGACACAAGGAGAGGAAGAGGTGGCATGATGGAGAAGGTGCAGGAAGGGCAAGGAAACGGTGCTGCTGCCTCCTCGCGGAGGTACTGTAGCAGTCCGTCTTTTTCTCTTCTTCCAATATTCTCCAAATTTGCATAGAAACTTCAAAATCTCCAAAAACGAAAATAGTCCAACTTTTCGAGATCTCCAGGTTTGCTTTAATGACCATCCCCAAATTCTCAATAATTTTGAAAATAGGTTTTTAAAGTTTTTATTGAACGTAGGAATAATAATTATTTAATTTTAAAATTTGATTTTTCAAAAACACACTTCCTTTCAAACCTAGGCAATTAATTAGAGACTAAACATTGCTCAAACAAATCATTCAAAGAATAAGTAAAGCATGGCATACAACATGATATAATTAATTAAACATGAAATGCATCTTATGCCTTAATGCATAATGATAATGCATGACTATTACTTAATTAAATTTTAATTAGAAAAGTAACACCAGGGGTGTTACACACCGTGAGCTCCCTCGGCGCATGCGCCCTCAGGCCACTGGGCACGACGAGGCCGTGTCCTTCGCTTTACACCAATCACTGCTATTCAAATAGAGACACACTTTACACCTGACATCCCCACCTTTCCCATATTCACCATGGGATGGTCCCTAGATGCACGCCGCGACGGCATGCAACGCGTTGAAAGCCCTTGTTTAGTTTTGTCTAATTGATGACAACCAAGTTGCCAATGGTTTATCCAAGGGTGTATTAGATATATTAGCAACTCATGATGATGTGGAGCTAGGTGGCTTGTTTTGGTGATGGACACAAAATCACAAGAGCATGGATATAATGATGGTGATGTTTATCAAGCTCGATGAAGGGAGAAACAAGAGGCCCAAGGAAATGAAGGCAAAGGTATACTAGATATATAGGGCTCTTTGTTTTGGTGATCAAGACACAATAGAGCGTGTGATCACAATTAGTATGCATAGCCGGTCATCAAGAGGGGTTAATCACGGCTAATCCGAGGTTGAAGTGTGAAAGGTCCCAAATGACGGGGAGGGGGGGGTTGAATAGCCTATAAAAATTTCTAGCAAAGCACTACGACAAAATGTTAGTACTTAAGATAGCGAAGCTTCACTAGCTCTAGCTTTCTATTCTATGCAAGCCACCTAGCACAAATCTAGAAATAGACCATAATACTCTCTATGTTACACCAAGAACTAAGTCTCTACTTTACTCCTAGGTGAGCAAGCTAAAAGATTCTACAAATAGAGACCTACTTGCTACACAAGATATCACTAGGAAAGTAAATACAAGAGAGGGATCGTTTCTTTTATACCACCGGTGTAGAGTAGTGGATGAACCAAACAATCACTATGACAATCACAAAAATATGAAATCCAATGAGTACCGCCGCTATCCTCTTGTCGACCCATCGTCAATACACCTTGCAACCGTCGGACCTTCCCTCCATATATCCTCCTGCGGACGTTGCTGCATTGCCATCCTCCATGTTGCGGCCTCCCATCTCTCAACTTCAGCCTCTACTCCGGTCATGCCCCTTCACCATCACCACGTCCTCGGCCCCATCCCCACCAATACACCTCCTCCGTCCTCGCCGCTACCGCTATACCGCCATGGATATTGCGGGCCTCACTATTGCGGCTACGACGCATCCGCCATGCTATCGTGGACCTAGCTACCGCACCGCGGCGCCACGAAACTCGCCAACATTCTTTGGTTTGTTCCGGCATAAACAACCTATCATATTATTGCATGGATAATAAGGGCCATTTTAATGATAATTGTGTAAATAGTTTGTGCCATACGTTGTTTGTTACATCTCCTTTCTTGGTCTTGTATAATTTAAAAAAGTTTCTCAACATCTACTGCCATGGAGAAGAGAAGCTATTGTATAGTAAAATTTTGCATTTAATTTTACTTGCTGCATCATATTTTGAGATCCGTCAGTTGAGTTGCATGTATATCTTAATTTACCCACAAGGATGTGATGTCTGCAATCATCTCCCACTCTTTCTTTGTGGTGCCAACCATGATAAGCTACTCCCAGGTAGATCCATAAGTTTGATGCGCTATAGTTTGACCGACTTCGGTTTATGACTCCTCTATATATCTTCAATATGATTTGCTTTTAGCTCGGGATGCAATCACTTTGCGCAATTTACAATAGCTGTTTATCAATAAAGACGCTAACAAAACTAAGGTGATCTCTATCCTAAAATCAAGTATATATATCTTCATATTTTCCATTTAGGTCTCAAACCGTCATGTTGGCCTTTACCTTTCTCCGAAGACTACATGGAATTGGGCACACCCTCGTAAGCCTATAAGATTAGGCCAATCTCGGTGCATAGTTTAGGTGGCATAGTTACCAATATCGTAAACTAGGTAATCGAGCTAGATGAGTTTCATGGGGACGAAACCAAGTGGCGGACCCGGCTTTTGAGCGTTGGGTGGTTGCACCAAAAAAATTTCTTATACAATTCAAGAAAACCATTTACAATTCCATATTATAATTCGGTAAACCATATTATAATTCGGTAAAAACAACATCAAATCTTAATATAATTTGTTCAAATTGAATACAAATACCGCGAAAAATAGCAATATGAGAGACTTACAATATCTCTTGCCTTCTTTGGCGTTATTTGAAAAAAAGGATCGAATATCTGTGTTTTTCTTTATAATTCAAGATGATTGAAAAAATAGTAATTAGCAATAAAAATCACGATTCATGAAATCAAAATCGGGAAGACAGGGGAAGAACAAAGAAGAACTCACGATGGTGATCTCGGATCTTGGGCCGAGTGGGCGGCGGCGATCGGTGATGCCGCCCCTAGCGAGGAGCACTACCGCTAGCAAGTAGACAATTTGTAAAATTAATGAAGGGGAACATGGATCATGGAATTCAAGAAGGGTGGAGAATTGGAGCCAACGAGGATCACATGTTGACCTGTTGTCTTGATCGCAGGGGATCGATCGACGGCCGGGCCGTGGGCCGTGGCCCCTAGGACTCTGGCGGGTGATGTCGTGATTGGACGACCTAGATTTGATCTCAAGATCGGTTAGAAGAAGATTCCATAAGCTAGGCTTGATTGGGCCCTAGGCCCTACGGTCGGCCTAGGTTTGTGCCATGTGGGCCCCATCTTGTTCGTGGTGTCTTCTTTCGTCCCTTTAGGTCCCCGAAATTTATATTAATGGTCGTGATTCATATCTTTTGATTACGGACTCCAAATGTGGTAAATGATATGTATGTTGCTTTTGATCGCCTCGACTCTCGACAAGCTCTTCGCAATGGTGCATTCTAATCCTTCAATTGAGATACATCCTACAAAACAAATGAAAAACACCAAAACTCATGGAATCCGTTAGAATCAAACCCTACAACTATTATTTATGTTCTTTTTATATCATTTCATGCAATAGTTGATGGTTATATTTGGAGTATAAGGATGGTCCACAGCTATATGCAAGTATAAATGGTAAGATATTGAATTTAAACCTGATTTGGAAATTGCAATTGGCCCATGCCACTTAATTTCGAAATAGGTGTACTTTCGAACTTAAAACCTCGTGTTCGAATTTCATGAATATAATTTAGCATAAGAACTACAACACCTCTCGAGTATAACAACCTAAAAAAAATGGAAGAGTGCTAACAACCTAGATGGAAGGTCCCTAACCGGTTTGAAATCGGGTTCAAGAATGCTTTACGGCTAAAAGGTGAAAAGCCTAATTAGTTTGTAAGCATTTTATGAAAAATAACCGAAATGATTCGCTTCAAGAAAAAAAAAAAAAGACATCTTTGTGGACTTTAGTTGGTGTATATACCATAGATGGAGTAATCTAACTTCTTGATTCAATGAAATCAAAATAGTTGTTCCATTACACGGTTATCGTTAGGTTAGTAAATTAGTAACAAAGTTATCATCAGGGTTAGTAATTAGTAACAAAAGGCGGACCTGTAGAGGGGGTGGCACACATTGTAGTAGCGGCTAGTCACCCGCACGAAGAGGAACATTGGAGGGATGGAGGACCAAGAGGCGAGCCATCGAATAGAGGAGAAGAGGGTAAGGTCTCGGCCGGACCCGACCATTGCGTTGTGAGCCACCTACGACAATGAGATGAAGAGGCGACACACCGCGCCGGGCGAAGCCGCCGAGCCGGGCCACAAATGAGGCAGAGGAGGAGGCGACCATGCGAGGGCGCGTCTTTGGCGTGGTGGCGCCGTCGGGGGGCGCTCGTGCTATGGCGGTGAAATCTCATGTTTGGTTTTGGAAATTGATGACACACTTGTTATGCTAATCCTTTGCTTTAAGTGTGACTTGAGAGATAGGATTACATCGGTGACGTGGAGCATGATGATCATGAACATGGACAATGATGATGGACATGATGGATCGTCAAGCTCGGCGTGTCGGTTTGAGAGGAACCCTGAGATCAAGGCAAAGGTATACTTGATAGGGTTTTCTTTTAAGTGATCAAGACACGATAGAGCGTGTGATCACATTATAGGATAGATAGCCGACTATCAAGAGGGGATGCCGCGACTAATCCTTTGGTGAAGTGCTTCTAGGTCCAATTGACTTGCATATTGCATTTAGGACATGAGAGCACTAACTTCGTTCTTGCCTAATCGATCGACGTGCTAGCATACATGATAACGTGATCATCTTCGACGTGTTGGCAACTTATGGCAAGAGGCGAAGCAAGGTTGAAGCAAAGGGCGACAACAAAATGAAGAACATGCAGAAAAAGTGTGACCAGACGCACCGACCGGAAGCGCGACCAGAAGCAAGATCTTTGACCGGACGCTCCGGTGGGTGAGTCCGACAGAGAGCATGTTTTGGCGATTGTCGTCGAGGACCGACCGGACGCGGTGACCGGAAGCATCCGGTGGTGACCGGAAGCAGTGAACGGAAGCACGAGGAAGCTTGTCACCGTTGTGGGGCGGGTGCTTGTCCGCTCGACCGGACGCATGGTCCGTCTGCGGCCGGAGGAAGGCGGACCGTCCGGCCACCGAGTCCTGGCCGATCTTGGCACCCCCAACGGCTCTATTTCGAGGAGGACTCTATATATACTTGGATGGCCGGGTCTTTTGAGTCTCTCTTGCACATTTGAACACTCTAACACACTTGTGAGCTTGTGAGACTCCTCTCCACTCATCTCTTCATCCAAACTTCGAATCTTTGGTGAGATTGAGAGTGATAGAAGTGCATTGCATTGCTTGGTTGCATTTAGAGGCACTTCATCCTTGGAGAAGCCGCGGGATTTCGTTTCTCTTGGGAATTTGCTTGGTTCCCTAGCGGCTTGGAGCAAGAGGCGGTGTTGAGCTCGATTGGAGCTTGTTCGAGGCCACACCGGTGGTTTGTGAGGGGTCGTTCCTTACCCCGTTGGAGATTCGCGAAAGGAGCCCTAGTGGATTGCTCGTGGCTTGTTTGATCCTCTCTTGTGATCGGTGTGCTTGAGCTCCCACCGGGGATTTGGCACCGGCCATTAAGCTTAGCAACCGTCAAGTGAGTGTATCACCACAACGGGGACTAGCGTGCCGGCAAGCACATGAACCTCGGTGAAAAATCATCGTGTCAATCGTGTGCTTGCTCGTTGGAGATTTCATATTGATCACGGTGATTGGCTTCTACCTCTACACTCCAACGTCGGTATATCAATCACTCTTTCCCTTGCATTACATTCGATATACTTGTGTAGAATTGCTTAGGTTGCTTAATTGGTTAGAATAGTTTAGCTCCTAGTGGTTAAATTAGTTAGCATCTCTTGCTCACCTAGGAGTAAACTAGCGACCTGGACTTTGCTTGTGATTAGAGATATTAGAATTGACTTGTGGCTTGCATAGCTAGTTCGTAGCATCGCTTATTTAGCTTCGCCATCTTATTTACTAATCCCGGTGTTTAGTGTTGTTGCAAGAATTTTTAATAGGCTATTCACCCCCCTCTAGCCATTAGGACCTTTCGGCCGTTGGCGTCTCCCGTCTTTGGGAGGCGCGCTCCCGAGGTTGCGGCGTGGGCGGCGCAAGCCGGTGTGGAGGGTCAGGGCGAGCCGCCGCCGGTGTGCGGCGCGACACAGCTCATCTCGGCCACGCGACTACGCCGTTGTGGGAAGGGTTGCACGTGGGTGGTTGCTTGAGTCGGGGCCATGATTGTCGGGTGCGAGACCCAAACCAACCCCATATCGACGCATCGGGATCGCAAGAGCGCTGGATGCAACGACTATCGGGTTAATGGGCGACGTGGCCCTATCCACGAGCCCACTTTTGGAAGCAGGATTCCAATTTAGAGATTATACAACTTTGTATCATTCGACCACCTATTGCTAAAGCGGGTTGGGCAAGCCTCTGGAGGACTTCTTCCGTGACTAGGGTTCGAAGGATAGGAATGACGAATTTCTAGTCGTGGTGTGGAAAAAAGACATCCTTGTCTGTCCTGCATTCTCAAAGCACAAGTACGTTGACTGACGCTTTCACTAGTAAGATAACCCCCGTGCGGACGAGCATTGAGTTCGTGGGTTTTTTTTTTTTTTAGCTGAGGCGAGAGTCCTCTACCTTAAGCGCAATAACTCGGGCCTCGCTTTAGATGGCAAAATATTTGTCAAAAACTTGCAAGTTTTTTTCGACTCTCTCTCCATCATATCACATTAAATACACCAAAAGACATATGTTTGGAATAAGAATATATGTAAAAATAACTAATCACACGCTTATATTGTACATCACGAGATCTAATTTTTGAGCCTACTTAGTCCATAATTAGACAATGTTTTGGCAAATACAAACGAAAGTCTTCTGAAGAGTGTTACGGGAGTTAAAATAGTGCTTTTACAAATTTCTAGCCAACTAAACGTGGCCTCGGTTGTCTTTCCAAGTATTTTTTATGATTCATTTTGTGGTGGCAGGGGACAAAATAAAGTATTTTTTTTATAACACAGCGACAACGCCATCCGACTATCGGGGTGCGG
>JADLZK010004163.1:0-78935 GCA_015847255.1 Hyparrhenia diplandra | reverse complement strand
CACGGCATGCCTTTCCCGAACCTTTTTTTTTTTTTTCTCGCACAAGGATGAGACGGTCCGTCGGTCCCGAAATGGCAGATTCTTTTCGCAGTTTTTTCTCGTTCATGATTTTTTTCTCGTACAGCTTTTGACGTTGGTGAGTTTTTTTTTGACCATTTCTTTTTCGTGATATTTTTCATAGAGCATTTGACGTCCGTGAGTTTTTTTTGCGTGCACTTTTCTCCCGTTGGCGAATTTTTTTTTCCTATGCAGCCTTTTGACATGCGTTACTTTATTTTTTCGTGCAGCTCTTTAATACGAGAATTATACTTCAGCCAACGTTATGGCCACGATTTGAAACAAGTTTTGCCATGTGTGTATTTTATATTGCAACTTTCACACCGGAGCATCATATCTTTCACTTTGAAACTTGAACTGCAACATTGAAGTGTATAGTTTGGGCATCAATCACATGCACAAATCATGATGACATCTGAAATAACTACATCAAGAACTCCACGGCCAGATTGGTTGCAGTAGCATGCCACTTATACAAGTTTGCGCTCTTCGGTAGCAGTAGCATCTGGCAGCATGACACTAAAGCCGACGCCCATCGTGCCTCTTTGTTGGCTACAAAAAAATGCAGTGATGAAGTTCCAGCTCTTCATCAATTCATGACCCTGCTGCATGTGAAGAGATGACCAAGAAATCATCAACAAATGCTATGTGTAGAAAATATAAATAAGAAGCATCTAAATCTGATGATACAATAGGTTAATAAAGAATCGATATCACAATAGAGAGTTTAGGCAAATGAAGCTAAATCAAATTGCTATTTCTACAGATGTGCAATCAATCGCTCATATGTCATGGCTAGCAACCATAGGAGATTTCTTTAATTAAGAAAAAAAGTATAGCCACAAAATGCAAGGATGGAGTTGAGAATTGTAGGAACTTGGAAATTCCAAGAGAATCAGCTTGCAATTATCTAGCAATCATAAGAGATTTCTTTAAGAAAAAAAAAAGTAGCCACAAAAATGCAAGGATAAGAGGTGAGAATTATAGCAATTAGGAAATTCCAAGAGAATCAGCGAAAACAAATGGAACTTCATAAGCTAATTTTGCACTACCATTGTAGGGACTGGACTTGCGTGCCTGACGGACAGGGCAACAGAATTATGAAAGCTGATTTCTGCTAAATTTATACACATCTTGAAATCAAAGAAGGGGACAATTGATGACCATATTAAAAAACTACCACGAATGTATGAAAGCTGATTTCTCCAAAAACTTTAGTGACTCCTCCATACCCAACTCACCAGATCAATCAATCACCTCAAACTTGTGAAATTTGTATTCTAACTATACTGATCACAGCACTACGACCATAATTAACACGATGGGCTACAGCAAAGGTGTCCAAAATTTCAATCCAGGATGCATTGTATTATCTCCCAAATTTCACAACTCAATCTATCTCCATCAAAGAAACAAACAAAATAACCCCAGGAGCAGAGCAAAGGGCACTCACGAAGCAGTTTACTAAATGGTTTAGATGTACTTCTTGGCGACCATGCAGCCCGAGCAGCGGCAGACAAAAAGTCTTTGAAGGAGATGCAGGAGGAAACTAGTAGGGGAAACCCCTCCTGTATGTTCAAAAAAAAAAAAGGTTTACCATTGTGGAAAAAAAAAAAAAACTTTCCAATTCCTAGATAAACCGCTACTCCTTCTGAATCATTAAAATGAACATCTGCGCCTTGCACATTATGATGTCACATCCTGAGCCTTATCTCCTGAATAACCTTTCCTGCAACTGATTATCAAAACAAGCAGTTAATTAACAAAAATCAAACATAGAAGCACAAGAACTTACAATTCAGAAGCAAGAAAAAGTAGACACACAGAATACTTCTTGCAATATGTTTTCATTCAGAAATAGCAGATGCAATCTCGCTATTACAAGATGCTATGGCCACACCCGTGCACCTAGCTCATATTGATGTCTTGAAAAATCAACAGTTGAACAATGGATGGTTTAGGGAGTAATGAATGACATATCCAAGACAATTCTGAAATTAGAGTGGAAGAATTAATTAATTTTAGACTAAAATACATCTAATGTCCAAGGAGTGAATAATCTTTGTCTTAAGACCTTAACTGAGTATAATAGGAGTGTTCGACCACATGTCCACAAATGCCACAGGTCGGCCTTATCAAAGTGATTTTGGTCTTACAACACTATATTATTTAGTGGACATTCAGAACAACATTGTGATCACTGCAAATTTACAGATGACGATCAGTACATATTCAGAAAGTAAAGAACGATCATTACAAGCTGAGCTGCAGTAAATTAATATCTTTAATTTTGTACATGATACACACCTACTGATCTAGATTGTAAAATGATATTGGCTAGAAAAACTAGGTCACATGAACAAAATTAGCAAGGGAGAAAAAAAAATTCATATACGTCCAGAACTAGAACATCCACACATGCAACGCGCCTTTTAACTAAAGCATAACCATTCTTGTTCAAAAAGAAAAAAAAAAGTGACAGATTGTACATATCAGAGATGCACCTGCTGGTGCCCCTTGCCCTGCTATGCTACCTTCTTGGATTATTGATCTTCATGTCATTTCCTGCTTCAATATACTCCCTAGAAGCAGAAGCCCTGCAAGTATTTTTATCGATCATCAATTCAAGGTAGTTTTCATCTATCAGATCTGTATCTACAAAGCCATGATAAATGAACGAATAGTTAATGTACAAACACAACTAGAGAATTGACAGTGCAAAACTGAATTTAAAATTAGAGCATGACATTATATCAAACTAACACCCAGAAAAAAGTAGAAGACGGCATAGAGCACTCATAATTGAGTGACCAAGCAGAGGTCCTTTCCAAGGATTGGAGGGACCTTTTCCAGTTAAGGATTGCTGCTGCTGCCACAGCTTCTCCTGCCATTCACTCCCCGGCCAGATGTCGCTCTGATCGATGGTGGCAGGATGCTCCATGTTGCCCTGCAAATGGGGGAATCAAGATGCAGATTCCCTTGAAATCAAAACTACTATTACACGGATGTACTATTTCAACTATGCATGGAGGTTGAACTATATTCCCAATGGAAAATGCCAGGAAATTTGAACTGAGTGCAGTGAAGCAGGATTTCAGAAATTCAAGAACGAAGCATAACAATGCATTCATGGTGGCAAAATGATGTGCTAACATTCCAGCAATAGTTATGGCATTATGCTGATACTGCTATACTTTGCTATGTCTGTACCTCAGTTAACTGATATGCTTGGCAATAATGACATTATCTGAGAGAAAATCAGGAACAACACATGAAAAGGCCCACTAAAATAGAAAAAAAAAACATGTACTGACCACAGTCATTGAAAGCATATGCTCGCTTCTTTGATCTTCAGAAGGTTGCCGGCAGCATCTCTCAGACCTTGGAACCACAATTTTCATCCACTCCGCTGCCTGCTTCAACCATCATGCAGCAGGTTGATCATCCTAGAGTAGTAATAGTAGTAATAATCAACAGAAAAGGAAAGATTGAAATTACTCACGTGATCCACCAGATCGATTTCATTTCTCCATAGCATTGGGAATAGTGTCCAGTTGCAGATAAGTGGATCTTCGTAGAATCCACAAATATTTATTTATTCCACGGAAAAATGGCTGGAGGACCTCCAAGCAAATCGAGGCTCCCCCTACTTGGTCGGTGAAAGGGGAGAAAACAACATTGAAACAAAAAGAAATGAATAAATTGCTGTGCAGATTCAGAATCAGAGGAGAAAGAGAGGGACAATGACCTGCAGATGCACATCCATGTGCAGATCGTAGCCTCGTGATCTATGGCCACCCAGAAAATGGAAAAGGGCTATGCTCAACGGAGCCTAGACTGCGGGGCAAGCCCTCTCCATCATCGATCTGGCCAGGGCCACCGCCATGGATGGGAGAAGTTCCGCCGCAACGTCGAGATGGGGAAAGCTGCGACGCTTTTGCCATCGGGATGGGGAACAGCCTGATGATGAAATAGTACAACAGCAACGAAAAGTGTTATCAAGGAAATGGATACAGCAATAGCTCACCTAATTAAAAAGTGGTACTTGTCTGTGTAAAGTTGCAGGTCCAAAAGGCCTTCATCCAAGGGAGGTTGAATTTCTCCCTTTTGGATCACAGCTCGGCTTATGGTGACAAATCAAGTACTAGTACTACTCCTTTTCAAAACCAAAGTACTTTTACCAGATAGTATATTACTAACAGCCCTATCATTTTATCGTTCACATTGGGTTTGAAAAACTGAACTAATGTGCTTTGATTTACCACACAGAGCCATATAAATTGAATGGCATCAATTATTGGTGCTACATCTTGATCTGAACACAAGCATCGGTAGAATTTTTGATCTCTTATTGTAAAGAGTCAACAAAAAGGATAGTTAACTAGGAAAAAAAGACAAAGTATAATGTAGGCAAACGAGATGATCATGCGATATTTGTGCAGTATAGCAGTAGGGGTATAAAAATCCATGGATCACAAATTCTCATATCCTTCAAGGTTCTATTATAAGAAGGCCATGAGACAGACAACACATCATCATGTATCATAGACAAATTATGATGCGCCAAATCACAACTCCATGGTCCATAACAAAGGCCCCAAATCAAATCATGCAGCCCCACAAATAACATTGTCAAACCCGGCTTAAAATTGTTGAGATGGTATGATAAGTAAAACAATTCCCAAATCTTGACGCCTAACCAGAGCAGCAAAAAACACTAATAGAAGCAATAATATATGACAGTAGACTGAAATGGACTAAAAATGCATACTACTCTTGCCCGTGAGGAATCAATTTTCAATACCCACAGAAGTGAGGGGAAAAAATCACTCCATGAGAAGGAGTACTACTCAGCAACATAGGATCCATTGCTGCTGACCAAATGAAGCTTGCAACAAGTTCAGGTTAATCTTCTACAGAATCAAGATTGCATTCCTATCCCATACAGTTTACTTAGGGTCGCGAGCTCTGATGAAAGAACCTATCAGAAATAAACCCAATGCAAAATACTAAAAAGTCAAAAATTGTCTCTGATTTACGACAAACAAATTTACAATAAATTTTGCCAGACCATCGCGAGCAGCAAGACATCCACGCACCTGACGCCGTCGGGGGACAGGAGAAGTCCACCATCGCTCCCAGACAGCGAGATCTGCCATCACCGCCAGCATGGAGGATCTCGGATGCCGTTAGCCGATTGGAGGGGCCACCTCCGTGGCCAACAGCCGAGGCGGAGGGGGAGCCGGTCGCCAGATGCATCCGGAGTCAGGACGAGACGCCGGGTGGTGGGGACAAGCCGCTGCAGTAAGGTGTGTTGGGGAGCTTCCGCCTCCTCCGCATGACGCCGCTGGTGGGTGGTGGTCCTTGCAGGATGCGCCATCGGTGGGGAGGAAGAGGGATCCGCGGGATCAGCTGTTGCTCCGGCGTCTTGGGCAGGGCCGCAGGGGTGCGGTGAGGGAGCGCCTGATGCAGTGTGCCCGATGGGGAAGGGAGCGCCCTCGATGTCGCTCCTCAAGATGCCGCGCGGTCGGGCCTTTGATTGGCCGTGGCCGCTAGGAGGTGAAGCGGAGGAAGGGATGCCGCCGGTACTATGGTGAGGCTGTCGCGGTGTGAGATGCGCCGAGAGAGGGAGCGGCGGGGCGGTGTGCCGGTGCCGGCGTAGAGAAGGAAGGAGGACCCAGACGGGATTTTTGGCAACCGGCAAGAAATCGTGCGTGGGGTGGGGGAGCCTAGGAGCTCGAGCTCGACGGTTGGTGGGCCGGGCCTGTGAGCCTGGCCCGAACGCAGGGGCCGAACGGCGGGGTACGCAGTTTGCCTTGCCTGCCCAAACAGACGCTGGGGACTGAATCTATTTGGACCCCGGGGTCCATATAGAAATAATATATATATATATATATATATATGGATAGGGTTATGGGTGATTGTATGTTACTTGTGTTATAATGGAGATGTATCATTGCTTATTTATAGTTGCCTTACGGTTTTTATTTTTTTTATTTGTTAGGTGATGTCTTTATATCGGCATAACAAGTGGGTAAAAAAGGGTCGTCCTCCCGAATTGTACCCGGATGTGTCTAGCAAGGATGCCGCCGTCCCACCAGACCTTCCAGTCCCTAACTGTGACTGTGGAAGGCCGGTTGTTGTTTCCCAGTCTAGGCATCCGGAGACAAATACCGCGTTGCTTCTACTGAATGCGATACATGGGATGTAAGTATTTGTTTTGATAGTGTTCTTGGTTTGTCATTTTTTCACCACACTAATAGTTTTCTTTAAATATGTTTTGTAGAAGCATGAGAGGTGCTTCTTCTTTCAGTGGATTGATGGTGCTGATAAGTTTGATCCAAGGTATCTCCTGTTCGAGGACCCTTGGAGAAGTCGACATGCACGTGAGCACTTCAAGAGATGGGTTCCACCTCCCCCTAACCCTCCACCAATGACCGACTTCGAGAAGGAGGTGGAGAAATATCGACGATTGGAATCGCCGCCACGATGCCTTTGCGGAGATTATGCTGTGGTAGACAAATGGGATGAATTTTCTTGTGGGAACAAGAGCAGTCAGAATCCCTAGATTCCCAAGTGTTTTTTCAGAGAGCACCTATGGGGTCCCAAGTCTCTTTGGCCGGAGCCAGAAAAAGAGAAGAAGAGGAAGAGGGTAAAATATAGGGAGTACGAACCCGTGTTATGCAAATGTGGTGTTAAAGCGAACTACGGTCTTGTTCCTTGAGCTTGGCATAGGCTACTTTGGTGCGCCATATGGACGACTATGTTGAGGTTGGTTGGTTACCCCTCGCATCGACAATGACATCAAACAATATTTTCGCTAACTCTTGTGGATTTCTTATCTTTAACGAGCAATCAAAATGCAAGTGGGAGGAGTTACGAGGGAGAGGATAAGGTCAAGGACACAATCTTGTCGAAGAAAACCATGGATCGGAAGATGGGTTGGGGTAGTCGACTTATTGACTCATACCTTGACATGCGTGGCGTGAGCAACGCCAAAAAGCTGCCAGGATCGTGTTAAAAGCCGAGAGAACTTAGCGCATGAAAGATGGAAGAAAAGGATGGAAGAGGAAGATGCATTGTGGTGGAAAAGGAGGGAGGATGAAAAAGAGTACAAGGCCATCAAAGACCTTGAGGATGGTCTACGTTTGAGTAAGTGTTCAAATAGCACATTCAAATGCGATTTTTTTTTTGAATTACAATTGTGTGGACTCATATTTGAATGTTTTACACAACAGAGATTAGAGGACCGGGTGGTTTCCTTGTGGATGAGGCTCGAGCGCAAAGCATATTCAGATTGTGGTGGAGGAAAACGAAAAGAAGGTCAAGCGAGAAATAGACAAGACAATCTCCGAAGCTGAGGCTGAGTTGAAGAAAATGGAGGCCCAAAATGTGGATGATGACGGCGACTTTTCAAGATTGGACGAGCTCATAGACCTCGCTGAGGCTGGCTTGCAAGTCCCTGCGCAAGACCCTGTCAAATGCAAATGTGGTGTTCAAGCGCATTACGGCCTCGTTCCTACAGAGTTTGGAATAGGCTATTGGTGTGGCCATATGGTGGATTATGATGAGGTTGGTTGGTTGCCGCCTTTGTAGTCAATATCAAACTTTATTTTCCCTAACTTATATGAATTACTTTTGTTCAACAGTACTAGAATATGCTTGTGGGAGTCTTATGAAGGAAAGAGAGAGTTCATGGACACAATCAAGGCGAAGCAGAAGATTGGGCGGGAGATGGGTATTGGGATGAAGCTTGTCAACGAGTACATCGACATCCGTAGGCGTGAACAGCGTCACCGTGCCAAAGAGTTGGGTGTTACGCGGCCAACTTGTGAACAGTACAACAAAGGCATTGTACTTTTCTAGAAGAAACTAGACGAGCAACATGCACTGGAACATGTCCAGGTCGTGGCTCACGCGATGCGAGGGCGACAACGTCTCCGTCGTTGATGTGGAGGACAATGATGATGACTTACGGTCCCGGGCTACACAAGTAGCGGATGATGTTGAGGAGGCGATGAAGACGCAAAATCGAAGATGAGGACGAGTTACGGTCCCGGGCTACTCAAGTAGCCGATGCGATTGAGGCCTCCTACAAGGCGCAAAATGTAGCCGAGGGTGGAGCGGTGGGGATTAGTCCAAGCAATGAGGTTTTTGTGGAGGATTGGGTCTCGGGCGATGACTTGTTTCCGGCTATGTTTGATTCTTGATGTTGATCGGTGAATTGATACTTGCATTCCAATATGTAGTGAAGAATGTTGTCTTCTATATTTGCTATGTAGCGAACTATTGTCGCCTTATGCTTATGAGTAGAACCTTGTACAACTATCAACTGCGTTGTGGCTTGACAGGATAGCCACCTGGACATGCTCGGAATATTGCGAGGCGATTGAGAAGAGGTCGCCATTCCCATTGCTTTCTTTTCTTTTTTATATTGACATAAAACATTTTTTTAATTCCTAGTTTGATGCCTTTTATTATGGGAATTTTATTTGGAACTCTAAACGTCCACTTATTTCTTGGACAGAGGCGGTATTGCTCTGTTTTCTGGCGCCAGGGCTGTGGCGCCATTTCCAAAAGCGCTTCCAGGCGCTGGCGCGCCCGTGAAAGGCGCCTCGGCTTGAGGCGCCACCGTGAAAGGCGCGTGAACCCTGAGGCGCCGCCGTCAAAGGCGCGTCAGTCCCTGGCGCGGACAAAAAAAAAGACAATAATCAGACAGTTTGTTACCATGGAGTGACTTATAATTTTTCATTGACTATGCGACATTCCGCGATGCATCATGTCCATGAGGGCATAGCATTCGAATAGATAAGTGTTATAACATAAAATAGGGTGCAAACTTGTCCTCCCAAAGCATTTCCAGTTGCTAGCCACGAAAAGGCTTGCTAAGTACATGGTCCACAATATAACATAAGTGCATATATATTACATGGTCCTAAATATAACATAAGTGCATATATATTACATGGTCCTAAATATAACATAAATGCATATATATTACATGTTCCTAAATATAACATAAGTGTATTTATATTACAAAAGCCTCCATGCCATAACTGCCAGGAGTGTAGCCTCCATGCTACAAAGTGTCACTGCCCAGGAGTGTATGGATATTTCGGAACCCTCTTTCTTTTTGGTTGCGTAGGGAGTACATTTGGAGTGTACCCAACGTCTGTGTGGTCACGCTGGCGATGCACTCGGCGATAGTCCTGGGCTTGACTTGTACCCTGAAACATGTTTTGGACTGGATTAGTTTAGGAAGGCATAAAACATAGAATTTACATTATTGGTTCCAAATATTACCTGAGCTAGCTTCTGGTTGGGTACCTAAGGGTGCACCCTGAGAGACAAAAAACTTGTCATACTCAGGCACGTCTCCATCATACTCAGGCATGTCCCCGTTGTACTCCTCCTCCTCCTCTTCTTCTTCGTCCTCGCTATCATGGGGAGTACGAAGAACGGAGCCTGACGTGTGGTGGACGGGAGTACGAACAACTGAGGCTGACGCTTCCATGGATCCTTGCGGGGTCGTGGCTGTCGGCAGAGTACTCGAACAGTATGCACTAAGCGTAGGCGAAACTGCCGGTGGTGGCACAAACGTAGCGTGCATACAGTTTAGCTTTTGAGCAAGCTTCCTGCATTCATGTGCCACTTTCTGCACAATATAGACAAGGAGTTATGACATTGGTTGCAACGCTATGTGGTTCTCTGTTAAAGATCAGAGAATGTATACCTTTACGTAGTGTTTCAAAACGCCGTCAGGCTCTCCTTGAGTCTCTTCTAGTGCTTTGAAGCCTTCGTCCGAGAGTGATGTTAGTGTGGTTGCCTGCACAAAAAATGGAAGTCATAGCTAAGCAAGTTTCAAATGAAAAGAAGTTACTAGTAGACAAGTATATGTTAAACTAAATTACCACATGATAATCGCAAAGGGGCCGTCTCAAGTCAGGTCCCATCCCTAATCATGAGGTCGTAGTCATCTTCAACCACATTTATTTACGAGTGGGGTTGCTCAAAGTGCGTGGGCTGTCTTTAAATGTGTCCTTGTACTCCTCTGTAGCCATTTTAGGTATTCATCAAAGTCATGCTGGTCGTGTGGTGGGCCTGAGTCGCTCTCGACCTTATGCCTATTCTCCCACAATTGAATGGACTGTAGGTGCGTCACTGCCCAGTTCTTTTCTTTGTATCTCTTCTTTCGATCATACCTACATGGAAAATGTGTTTTGCAATGATAAGTTACTATTACGCCAATCGCTATTGCTGCAATTGTGGACAAATGAATGGACTTACTTGTGCAATTGTGGGTTCGTCGAGGATCTTTGGGCACCGGGTGCTTCTTTGCCACCTTCCAAATTGCCGGCACACCCGGACCGGTAAGTGCATCTCGACCACGTGGAAGAAGAAGATAAGACCCACGTCGGTACGCCACTCGTCGGTCTCCTCGAAACAACGAGGACTTAGGAAGTGTTCTAGCTCAGCGCGCTCCCAAGGAGTCCAGCAGACCTGAGAAATGTCTAAGCAGGGTCAAACAACGATTATGTGTAAATAAGGCCAAACAAAGCACACATTGTAGGTTTGGGTTGGAACCTGAAATTGTGTAATGCAGTCAAAGTTGTCCGTGTACTGCTTGTACCTCCTCACCGGTTTTCCTCTGACTTGCTCTAATTCTTCCTCACCTTCTCCGCGGGATGCATTTGTCCACAAGTATGAGAGGTTGGGGAGTACATCCGCGTGAGTCCATGGCTGCATTGAACAAGTGCGTGTAAGTGGACAAATGAGTACCTTATATGAATTTGGTATCTTGCACGTTTAAGAGGAAATCATTACTTACAGGCAACGCGGGAGGATTATTGGGCCTCGCAACTGGAAACCGCTCCCAGCACCAAATCTGTAGTAGGTAACAACAACCACCTAGGTTGGCGGTGTCAGACGTCCGACGGCAGGCAAGACACATCTGCCGATACATCCAAGCAAGCACCGCGCTACCCCAGCTGTACGCTGCTATTTCCTCCCATGGCTTGCTGAGAATGCCCAAAAACATCCAGCTGATAATGTTTCCTTGACCATCCGGGAAAAGGAAGCCACCAAGGAAGTGCCACAGCCAAACCTTGGCGTATCTCTCCACTACGCCTGCGGTGCATGGGGATTTAGCTGCCCAAAGTGTTGAGCGAGCGGGGTGAAGGCACACCCGGATGTTTTCCTAAAATTGGGTTATAGTTAGAAACATCCGGGCCGTAGTATTGAAAGAACTCAAATTTTTTGATACTTACTTCCTTCTCCTTCCTTCCTCGTCGCCCGGTGGCCGCCTTCCGCAATCGCCGATCATTGCGTCCTTCTAGTTGTCACCATCGAGAACACCGGTCACCGAAGGCCGCCTAGCTTCAAACAAAATATGAACTTCACGTCTGCATAGTGATAGTCATCTCGCCGCAAGGAAAGTGAAAGGTGTGTGTCTCGGGCCTCCACCGTTAGTTTGTAGAAGACAAATTGAATGGTTAGTCGAAACCAAAAAACATAAAATAAGAGATATTCGACACAAACATGGGGAACAACTAGGCCGTAACAAGTCAGAACAAATCAAACCTGTCCACAAGCGGCGTGAGAAGAGGGGGTCAAGGTCCGGTAGCCCGCCAAGGACTACCCGAGCTAGCTCAAAGGAAGCCGCGACGGTATGTACGGGCGCGCGTCTGGCTCCCAAAGTGGGACCGTGCACACGTGGCCAAAGAGGTGTCAGGAACTCCTGAAGCTCTTTTTCGGCCAAGAAGTACGCTCGGTGCTCTAGGTCGTACTCGGTGTCAAGAATGGGGTAGTCCTGGTGAGGAGCCATCCTATAAACAAGTTGAAAACAAAGGTTAGAGCATACATGTATATAAAAAATAGGAAAACTATAAACAATGTAACAATTGGAGCTGATAGTAAATAACAAGGTACAAACAAAATAATTTGTATACCCTTATTGCCCTTACGTTTCTATGTCTCGAAGCCTTGTGACCGGGCTCATGGCAAACAGGCGATTATTTGTGCCACGTGTCTCGTCGAAGTCCCCCTACGCAAATTTGTCTTTCCCGTAACCTTTGATGGCATCCATATCACCTCTTAGTCGCTTCTTCTTCCTCCTGCCCTTCCCCATCTTCTCCAGTTCATGATTGGGAAGGAAGTCCAAACCATGGTAAGGCGGTCACTGTGTTTCGTCAAGGTAGGGCTCAAAGGCCTTTTCCCAAACCTTAAGTGTGTACTCTCGGCGGTACAATGGTGACATATAGGGAGATCTTTGTAGTCATATCGATGACCTTGCACGCAGCTTATCATGTGACCGCAAAGGGGCATGCATGATCCGAGGTGCGTTACAAGTACACTCCACTTTCTCTAGATCGACCACGTAATTGATGCCGCCAGTGGCGTTCGCCACCCAAGGTTGTACCACCCCCTGTCCTCGCATTAATCGTAAATCTGCCTAGTTGGCCCATACGGTTCGCCTATCTGCATCTTCGACCAAGCCTCTTGCTCTATTATGAATTCTCTAGCAGCCTCTCCAAATGGACCATCCTTGCTGGCAAGCCTAGCCAGTGCCTTGCCCCACCGCTTTACAAAATACTCATTGCACTTCAGAAACGAGTACTCAACTATTCCAGACACTGGCAAGGCTCTAACACCTTTGAACACACGGTTGAAAGATTCGGACGAGTTCGTGGTCATTATGCCCCAACGCCATCCACCCTCATCATATGCTAACGCCCACTTGGCCTTGTTCTCCATCTGACGTTGCAACCATGCACTCCCCGGTTGGTTCATCATTTTATCAAGCTCAGCCTTAGTATCCTTGAACTCGGTTTGGGTAAGGACGCAACACAGCTCCTTAACCTTATCACAAACCTCCTTCTTCCTCTAACGACGCCAATAATTAGCGGCGAAATGACGCATGCACCATCGATGGACCAAAGGCGGGTAACCATCTATTTGTTCATCGGCGGCATTAAGGAGACCCGCGTGCCGGTCAGATATCATACATACCTTGCGAGTTGACCTAAGCACGTGAACCCGTAGATGCCACATGAACCACGACCATGACTCATTGCACTCTCCCTCTGCCAATGCAAAGGCAAGTGGTACTATTTGCTTCTCGGGGTCAACGGCCGGTACCCATCATCGGCACACCCCCAGTACTTCCCTGTTAGGAAGGTGCCATCAACTAGAACATCGGGCCGACAATATTGAAATGCATGTTCCGTCTGTGCAAAGGACTAGAACACACGATTCAAGACATGGCTCACTTTCCCTTGCTCTGACACGTAAGACAGACCCCCGGTGTCTATGAACCATTTCAGCCCAGGGTTGTAGTACCTCATTGCACACAATATTCTAGGAATCCTGTTGTACGCTTCTTGCCACCGCCCCAAACGACCGCAATGCAATCTGCTTAGCACGCCAAACCTTGCCATAAAGGGGCACATACTTTGTAAATCCTACTATTGACTGGATCAAGGACGATATTGAAATATCGTTGTCGTCATCAACAAGACCCAATATGCGACGGGCAAGGTACCGTGCCGTGAGTTGAGGATGCTTGTCATTTGACTGGTTATCAGCACATGTGTGGGGTTGCACCACTCGAGTTATCTTCCACTTGCCATCTGCCTTCTTCCGAGCATTTACCCTCCACATGCAACCGTTCTCAATACGGTTTTTGCATTCCACATAGTACATCACTTTCTTGTCCGAATGAGTGACCTTGTACGGCCTGTGGTGGTGGACAACATAGTTTTGCATAAACAACTTCAGCTCAGGTAATGTATTGAAAAGCATCCCCTTAGAAAGGATAACCTTCTCATGATTGTGCACAGACTCCCTGCACAACTCTAGGCCGGTGTCACAAAGTGCCATATCAGTCATGCTTACGTCCCTGTAGTTGGGAACGCCACTAAAAGGTACGCCCATCGACCGCAACTGCATCAGCTCTGTCGCTGTGTACGGATCTGGTGGAACATAGGGTTGTGCCTCGTTGAAACGAACAAAGGAACCGGGATGGGGAACATCGGCATCCTCTTCTGTAGCTAGTGTTCCTGGCACCGGCATTGCATGAAGTTCTTTGATAGGTACTCCTCTTGGCATAGACTGAACAGGAGGTGCCATCCTCTCCTCCTCCTCATCATCCTCATCCTCAGACTCACTGCCTACCAAATCATCGATCCTCTCCTCCTCCTGTACCTCGTCCTCCTCCCGCTCGAAATCATCCACATCGTAGTTATCGTCTGCCATGCCTGGTGACCGAATCCCGGAGTCATACGCTGCCATCTCAGGATGCTCCTGCGTCAACTGACTGTCCAATTGTGTATCTTCCTCCATTGCTGCCACACCCATGCCAACAGGACCGCCTCCATGACCCTCACAGTAAGGGCCGTCATCGTCATCCTCATCATCATCTAGACATCTCTCCACCACTACCTCAGGCATTTTACAATTGCAACCTTGGAGGACACGGTTGTAGCGGGTCCAGTGAGCCGACTCAAGCAAAGGCATCATAACATAGCGCGGCCTAGTGGACCCTGCATCGAACCTCCCACTAAGCGCGAGCTCAACACCAAACTTCGCTTTCGGTCGCAAAGATAAGAGCATCGAAGCTAGGAGGTTCGTCAAACATCTCCAAATCTTCCTCCATACCATCAAACATACAATCCTCTTTACTCACAGTCCCCCCCGCAAAAGACACAGACAAAACAATCCATCTACAAAAGCATATGACTAGTTCATCAGGGAGGCAAAAGCGACATACGAACAACAAGAAGTCTAATGCCTAAATATTGCAACTAAGTATCATAACCTAGCTAACTAGAATAAATAAATAAAACTACCTATAAGGTCTAACACCAACTCGCTAAACCTAACTAACTAGAACTACCTATACGGTCTAACACCAAATTGCTACCCCAAACTAATCTAAGCATTATAACTACAAATAATTGCAATGTCATTTACATTAGAAATCTAAATGAGAAGAGGTTTACCTTGCAATGTCGCTTGTGATCTTGGAGATGGAGGTAGGGACGCCGGCTCCAAGGGCGGCCGGCCGCTAGCGATTGCCGCCCCGCCGGTGCTCGGTGATGGAGGCCGCCGGGCGGGCGTGCGGCGGCGAATCGGGGGCGGGGCCTCTGGGGAGCGCGCCGGTCGGGTGACGGGGCGGAGGCTTCAGCGGCGGCCGGGCTTGAGACGGCGCCGGCCGGGGCTCCAGCGGCGGCGGGAGGGGCTCGGGGCGGCGCGGCGGGGTGGGGCTCCAGCGGCGCGGGCCGGCTAACCCTAACCCTAACAGAGTGAGGAGGTCGGGTTGGGAAGCCGACCGCGGCCCCGCTATTGGGTCTTGACGTGCCTTCTCGAAAGGCGCCTCACCGAGGCGCCATGCATGGCGGCGCCTCGGGGCCGCCACATCAACCGCATGCATGCTTGTGGGCGGGTGCTGCGTGGCGACCTTGAGGCGCCACCATGCATGGCGCCTCGAGGTATTTGAGGCGCCTTTGCCAAAGGCGCCCAAATGTGCTAGTTTTGGAGAAAAAAAAGTCAACCCGTGTTAATCTTATAATTAGTTTAAAAACTGTCAAATTAGCAAAAAGATCCACGGTGTAAAAATGAAGTGAATCGTTGGAGCAGCGACAAGATGGTGCAGGAAGCCTGGAACTGTGTGTGGCGGGTGTCGGTGCACATCAGCACCGCACGTGGTGTCCTGACGAGGCAGCAAATGCAAAGCAAAGGGTCAGCCTCAGTGGAGGCAAAGAAGCGCTGCTGCTCGACTGTAAACAAAGCAGCAGCAGCAGGCATATGAATGGGGAAAAAAAAATCCAGGAGGCATCAATGCCCATATCATGAGGCTAATAAAATGAAATAATAAACCAAAAAAAAAAGCGGAGAGAGAGTAGAGTAGTTCATCTAGTGATCACAGAGGCAACGGAAGTGAAGTGGCCACAAAGAGCTTGCCTTTTACCTCTTGCGTGTGAATTCATCTTGCATTGTTGTAAGCGCCGTACATCACCAAGTGTCCGTCGGAGCTTTGTATAGCGTATGGGATCTGGTAGGTGCAGAAATACCGGTGGTCTACATATTGTTGAGCGCGTAAGAAGTAAGAAAAACATAGATCTAAAGAAATCCAGTACTAAACTGCATTGTGGGGAAAAGGGGAGAAAAGAAAAGATGAAGTCGTCTGGCTGTCTGAGCGCTTTTCTGGGCTGGAGCCTGGAGAACCTACGCACGGCCCGTGCAAAGCTTTTTATATAGTACCACTGCAAAATTGCAGGGAGCACTCTTTTCTTTTCTTCTCTTTTGCGTTTATAACAATTCACTACTAAAACTCAAATTTTCCTGTCGGGACAAAACAGACAGCAAAATCACAAATACCAACAGAAAATTAGGGAAAACAATTTTTCTGTCGGTACACCGATAGAAATAGAGCGACAGAGAAATAGAATTTTCCTGTCGATCCACCAGTTTCTCTGTCGGTGCACAATTTTTCCTGTCGGTCCAAACGTCGACAGGAATATTCTAAGCGACCGACAGAAAAATTCGGTGCCACTAGGTTTAGAATCCCATATAACCGACAGAAAAATATAAATAAACCGCGAGGAAAATTCTACAGTTATAATTTATACTGAAACCCGCACAATATAATCTCAAATTTAACTTGAACCATTTGTCTTGCATGAAAATTCAATGAAGAGATCATATTACACAAGACACACATGACTAGATTCTTGAAATGACAAGTATTAAACAATCAATCCATGTTGATAAATTGTCAAGTTCAAAATGACACCAACAGGATTATCATAAGTAAATTGGCGCAAACCAACTTTGCCCCAAAACGGTAATAATCTACTCTAATCTATAAAAAAATATTGAATCTTCACGCCACTGATTTAGCCTATCTTGCACGGCGCGTCTTTGCTAGGTTCATCCTTGTTTCTCTCTTAGAAGATGGAAATTTCAGTGCAGATAAAGCAAGTAAGAAGACTGTTCATAAGGTATATATTGCAAACAAGTAATAAGCAAGCAAGAGAAGACTGTCGAAAGGTATTCTGAACTGAACAAATTTTTTTTTTTTAAAAGATCTGTTGCTGGATTTCATTGATAAGGGAAGAGCACAATAATTACAAAGTTTTGGCACAATGAGCACCCATTTTGTATGGCTTTCACATTGTAGTGAGTGCCATGCCACCCCTACAATTTAACACCCTAATTTACATACTGTTAGTGTCATCTACAACCAGCTGCCCCATCGATGGAAGCACCTTTTCAAATCCTCTATTTTCCCCATATCCACATCTTTGCTTCATCTTGTATTGCTCTGAAGACCTGTTTTGGTGTTCTGGAGGACCTGTTGAAGACCCGATTGTTCCTTTCCCTCTAGAGTTCCCGCACGGTAAGAAGCGTGATCATTGAGCGCACCCGTCCCCTTCTAGTTCGCCGACCGCTATTTCCCATGTCGACAAACCATTGGCCCAAGTCTTCGATGCGGTGTCCGGTTTGCCGACCTTAGAGCCACCGCCATAGTCCATGAGCCCACCTTGTCCCAAACCATCCTAGAGTAGCAACATTCCCGGGAAGAGGTGTGAGACTGTTTCCGGTTCCTTACACAAAGTTGGCAAAAATAGTCATTTGGCCATTGGCTAAGCATCAATCGTGCGGCTGTCCAAATTCGATTCGGTAGCATCAACCAAGTGAAGAAGCGTCATTTTGGTGGCGCCTTCGTTCTCCATGTGATTTCAGCCGTCATAGATGAAGCCATTCCAATGAATTGTAGTTTATATGCGAGCTTGCTACGTATTGGCCATCGAGGTATGGAGACAGATGATCTTGTCCTCCCGTGATGGCAAAGCAGGACTATTTCCCTGTAAGCGTGCCCATAGTGACATAAAATCCTCAATTATCCTCTCAGTCATGTTATGATCCACATCCCTGACCCACTTGTCGCCAATCAGTGCGTCTTTAACTGTTCTGTTCTTCCTCTTGCTATGTTTGAACAAGGCCAGGTATAATGTTGCAGGTGCTTCTCCTTCTAGCCAGCGAGAGGTCCAGAATGTTGTTGACGGTAGTTAACAACTATTTTAAATCGTCAACTAAACATGAGAAAAGGGCATAAAATGAATATGAACATAGAGTTAGGGGTTAAACTGACAGAGTTCCACAAGTTTGGTGAATCTGTGACTTTGCAGGGATTAATCAGGAAAAGAGCCAAGGGATATCCAAAGCATACGTATCCATAGCATATTCCAACTTGACATCAACGAAAGAAGGATCTAGAAGACACTAGAAGCCAAGCCCTGCAAGCTTGGGCCCACCTGCTTACGAGATTGTATATATGAGAATGCATAAGGTTTTGCTATGACCAGTGTACAAATGTTCCATCCCTTTTCTGTAGTTTGGTTTGATTTTACTTGATCAGCTTATTACAGTGTATATGGATGCGCTCTGAAAAAGCAACTGAGATTGTTCTGAATAGGAGTATTATAAGCAGAGTGATCAGTTTACTTGTGTATGCTATCAAACAGAGCGCTAATGATTCAAAAATCCAGTTTAACTCAGTGCACTGGGATTATCTTGTGTCGTCATGGGAATGAGCCGGCCCATGATGCATGCCGTGCATGCTTTGCAAATCGTGCTCACAAACCAAACTGTGTATCCTAACATCGAAGATAAGTAAACGATTAGTCAAGACTGCGTATCCTAACATCAAAGATAAGTAAATGATTAGTCAAGTAGGTTATATATAGCATATGGGTAGCAGAAAGGCCCCTGCCGCTTTCGACACTGAACTGAACCAAAGCAAAGTTCAGAGTCATAACTGAACAAGTTCGTAGTCAGATGGTCATCAGTGCAAACGCAAAACTGAGTACTGAGCTCTGGAAAAAGGAGCAAAATTTCAGAAACAGCGCCGTGCAACGATGAATGAAATCAACATCAGTGGCATTGATCAAAGTATGTGCGACTTTATGGACGATGATCATATATAGAACCATGCATAGCAAATAAACAAACCAGTCGTCATATATATTTATAA
The DNA here is from genome assembly GCA_015847255.1 of Hyparrhenia diplandra. Lineage (NCBI taxonomy): Eukaryota > Viridiplantae > Streptophyta > Magnoliopsida > Poales > Poaceae > Hyparrhenia > Hyparrhenia diplandra. The sequence goes on along the minus strand of JADLZK010004163.1, from coordinate 59,842 downwards.
CATGGAATCTATGAGTAGAACAGCAATCCTAACTTGGAGTACTGAACTCTGGACATTGATGAACTGAAGCGTCAGCCAAACAGATTTCACCATCACAATTTCACAGCATAGGCCCCAATTCCATCTGGTATCCTACGTGTGTTTATCTCTGAAATTCAGAACAGGATGATAGCAGTAATATTAATACTAATAATATATATAAGCGTGGAAACATAGCACGAACTAATAACACCTAAAACAGTCTTCAAATCCAAAGCACGTGCGCGTCATAAAAAGAACAGAAAAGAAAGCGTATTTGCAGAAACGTGGCAACTATGGATTGACGGAACTTGGCCGACGCCAGTGGCTCTCGATCATCAGCATCGGCGATCAAAGCAGGTAGAACTCTTCGAACTCATGTTCATCGTCTTGATCAAACCCATAGTCGACCTCCTGATCATCCTCATTGTAGCCTTCCTCATCATTCTGATCCTCATCAGTGTATCCTTCCTCATTCCCGTGCTTGCAGCCGTCCTCGACGTTTTCTTCATCCTGATTGCAGCCTTCCTCATCCTCGAGATCGTCCTCGTTGCAGCCTTCCTCATCAGATTGATCGCCTTCATTGCTGTCTCCCTCATTATCATCATCTTGATCATCTTCATCGCAGCCTTCCTCATCCTCCTCATCGTCATCCCCATTGCCGTCGATGTCGTCAGCTCCCAGAGATCCAGGCCCGGTGTAGCTGCCATCGTCCTCCTCATCTTCCTCATCAGTGAAGGCTTTGGACCTGACGTCCTCGAACCCATCCGAGGAGTAGACGCTGTAGTCGGAATCTGAAGCATAAGCTCGGACGGGCAGACCACGGGTAGCAGTGCGGTACACGTCGTCGTAGGAGTCCATCTCGCTCTCCGTGAGGAGGCGGCGGCCGAGGCGGAAGGCGAGGTAGGCGTCGACGGAGGCGTACTGGACCTGGTCGAGCGAGAGCGGCGCGTGCCAGCGGCTCATGGCGACGTCCCTGCGCTTGTGGATCCCGGGGTACCCGAGGAACCGGTCCGCCATCTGCTCGACGGAGGCGTTCCCCATGCCGGCCATGGCGCGGAGCTCCCGCCCGCGCGCCACGTGGAGGTCGTAGTGCTCTCGCAGCATGCGGCAGTCGTGGGCGGAGCCCCTCCCGACGAAGGTGACGCTGGGGTCGGCGAGGAACCGGTGCAGCGCCTCCGGGACGGCGTCGGCGCGGGCGAGGTGGAACACGAGGCAGCTGTCGCCGACGCAGAGCTGGAGCGTGGCGGGGACGGGGGTCTCGCCGCGGAGCGGGGCGCGGGGCGGGTCCACTGCACGCCGAGGCCGACGATGGGATGTTTGCCCATGGAGCCAGCGCGTGGTGTCGTCGACCCAGCGGCGCGCGTCCGCGGGCTGCGCCGTCACCAGGGCCTCGAACCGCTTGTCGTAGACGTCGACCGTGTAGGCGTCGTGGTCGGGCGTCGTGCGGTGGAGACGCGTGGAGACGGGGATCGCGTCGTCCCCTGGCCGCGGCGGCGGCGGGGTTGGCTGGGGTTTTGGACTGGGAAGGGGAGGGTCCTGAAGACGCGGCGGAGTGGGCGAGGACGGGGATCGCGTTGTCCATGGCCGCGGCAGCGGCGGTGGCGGGGTTGGCTGGGGTTTTGGCGGGGAAGGGGAGGGTCCTGAAGACGCGGCGGAGAGGGCGATGACGGGGATGGCGTCGAATCGCTTTTTTAGAGACTGGGCTTGCTTTCTCCACGCGCAGCGGTCGGCCATTGTCTTGTCTTTTGCAAAGCTAGATGGAAGTCGCGTCGGGCGCACGCGATCGTCTAGTGCCCGAGCCTCACACTACCGGAAGGAACACGCGGTGCGCGGGAGTTGATCGGTGTCGCGTCAACACAAAAGCGAACGGTAGGTAAAGCGGAATTCTTCCCGTCCGATCTTCGGACGGGAGCCGTCCGCTGAGCACAGTTCCCGCACTCCCGTGCACAGTTCCTGCGCTTGGGTCCGCGCGAGCAGCTAGCGGCAGTTTGGGCTGCTTTTTTAGTTCCAACCCAAAATATTTTGGGTTGTGTTCCGGCACTTCCATAGAGCATTAAACTTAGATAAAATGAAAAACTAATTGGACAGTTTGCATGTACACGTCGAGACGAATCTTCTGAGTCTAATTAGTCAATGATTAGTCCATGATTAGCCACAAGTGTTACGGTAACCAACTTATGCTAATGACGCGGTCAAAGTCCTCAAAAGATTCGGCTCTCGCGGTTTACGAGCAAGTTATGAAATTAGTTTTTCGATTAGTGTCCTAAAATCCCTTCCAACATCCGGTCAAAGATCCGACACACCCGTGTTCTCTAGGTCCAATAACAGATGTTTCTACCGAACGGCGCAGGGATAAACGTACGGGCGCGGAAATCGGCGGCATACTAGCAGAAGCTGATCCAGGTACGTTAGTTTCTTTTTTTTTCTTTTTTCTTACTAGCAAAAATACCCGTGCGTTGCAACGGGTAATGGACAAAAATATATCCTTATCATCAAATAACTTTAAGGGCTACAAGATCTAGTCTCGTTTATGAAGTTTGTCATGATATCTTGTATGACGTTGTTCGCATCTCAATGGCGCTTCTTCACTCCGAAGTCTCAATCCCATTGTCCTTGACCTCGACGGATCGGCGATGTTGGTTCTGCGACTCGCGACGGCCAGCAACCCCGATGGCACATTTACACTTTGCCGCTCGAGTCACAATCCCCTCACCGTGCGCCTCGACGGATCAGGCTGCTCCATACCAAATAGCGAATCAGGACGGGACATGGCGAGCCTCCGATCCCAATGTCAATAGGGCACCACGGCGTCACCGTCACGCCATCACCGAGCGGTATGTCTGAGCGGCGTTGTGTTCCGTCCATATCATATCATATCTAGTATGTACTATATTTGGATCACATCTGTGGGGCTCTCACTGCATTGGCCGTTGCACGCCGTGCGTTGCATTTGAAAAAAAAAAAGCTCTTGGACATGAGCGGCTTTGGTACAGCCGACGGTGAAGATTTGATGACCGCAGATGCAAAATCGTTTTGGCATGAAGTCGATGATCATGGGAAACGACGCATCTCGCAGTCAAACGACTACATCTGCAGTCATCAAATCTGTGCCATTGACTGTTGATCCGACGACAGCTACACTAAATTGATATGGGCTGCACAATAGCAAGGCCCAGCACAGCCCACGTAGCTTTTGGCTGTACCAAAAGCGCTACAGAAATCATATATATATAGAAACTTGCAAAAGGAATCCAGATTGCACATCGATGGCAAAAGATAACCATGCTACTAGAATTCACCAATCACATCATCTGTGATTGCTCCCTGCAAAATAAAAACAATAATTGATCATGGTGACCATGTATGGTTGAGAAAAGGAGTGTATTTTTCAGACATTACCGTAAATGACTGAGCAAAGGTACTGATGGCCATGTATGGTTCAGACATATCTTCCATGGGCAAAGAAGTACTAGGATTTTGTACTGCTGCTGCAGTGTCTTCTACTGCTGCTTCTTTTTCCTTTTTCTTACCTCCCTTCTTTGCAGTTTTCTGACCTCCCTTCCTTGCTGTCCTCAGCCTTTGATTCTTCCTTGTTGTCCTCATCATCAGCTTCAGCTAGATGCTTAACAGCATTCTGCATAATATGAAAAGTGCACAGACCATGCCAAGCTTCTAAAAAGACCTCCTTAACAGCCTTTCCCATTGCTGCATCTTGATCAGTGTAGATTGTTTTAGGTTGCTTGCCATTATGTGCTTTTAGGAAGGTCTCAAATAGCCATTTGAAAGACTCAAATGTCTCATCATACATGAGAACAGCCCCAAAAACCACGGTTTCCCTAAAATGATTGAACCCAACAAACACTCCAAAAGACCTACTCTCCTTGTTTGTTCCAAAAGTAGTATCAAAACTGACAACATCACCAAAATATGCATAGTCCGTGAGCATTTTAGCATCAACCCAAAAAATATTGGCTATTTGTTCTTCACGGTCCATTTGCAATGCATATTGGAATGATGGGTTCCCATAATTTTTCTTGGAAATACATGAGCATGCTTCCAGCTTGGCCATATGCCATCTCACGTTGACGTTTGGCCCTTAAATAGTTCTTATAATCTTGAAGAGTGTAACTAAGAATAAGTGAGCCACCAACTTGGATGGAAGCTAACTCATGTGCGGCTTTGGGCCCAATTCCTGCATCATCGGCCGTCTCAATTTCAAACCCTTGTAGCTCAAATTTTTCTTTGAGAGACCAACAAATGTGAGGTTTGTGGCAACCCGAAGGGTGTGATTGTGTTCCAAAAATCAGCTCGGTGACTTTATAATTCCCCTTCTCCCGATCTAGCATGAGACCCATACGAACTTCACAATCCGTTCTTGTTTCACTCTTGGACACTTAATTAAATGATCCCTTTTATCTTTCACTCTGTGACCCTCATTCGCACAAACAAATCTACATGACCTCACCTTTCCATCGGATCTTCTTTTGTTTGAGTACCTTTTTCGACCTCAAAACCTTTTTCACCTCCACGCTTAATCCAAAACAGCCAAGCTTCCTCGGTACTATTGAATTCCATGCCAACTTGAGGTAAGAAACTAGGGGAAACCCCATCCCTACAGCAAACAAAATATTTAATCTCGTGGCCATATATATATATATATGTCTGACCGCATTGGGAGAACAAGCTCGGGTTACACACCTCTTTGCTTCCATCACGATGTGAAGTTGATGTTTCTTTAATCAATTCCAACACGAGCTGGTACAGGTCTAGAGGATGACAAATAAATTAAGAGAAAATTGATGCAATCTGAACATACATGGAGAGAGAGAAAAGAATCCAGACCTGCAACATGTTCCTGACGACAGAACACAAGCAGCAGCCAAGATCGCCGACGTCTCGCCTTTGCGTTCACGGGGAAAAGCAAATCGCCGCCGCCGCCTCACCCTCTCGGCCACGTCGCGGGAAACCAGAAAGAAATCGCGCCAAAATAGAAAAGTCGGCGCCAAAACTAGAGAGCGCTGAGTATTGTTGGGCCGGCCCAGATAAAAGAGAGCTCGGCAGCCAGACGTATCTGCAATCGTTGGATCCAGCCGACGGTGAAGATTTGATGACTGCAGATGCAGTCGTTTTGGCATGAAGTCAGATGATCTCGTTCCAACAATACCGTGCGGAACTGCGAGAGTACGGGCACGTGGCAGGGAGCCGGGACCACGACCTACAAGCGCGTGTGCAGCGGTTTCACGTGGAGGGCGGGACCGAGGCCGTGGGGCGCGCGGGTGAGTTGGGCGCGCTGTGCTGCTGGCGCGCAGGTCGGGTGCGCCGCGCTAATTCTTCTTTTCCTTTTATTCTACCTATAAATATTCTTCGTATTTGCGCCGGACTCGTATTTGCAACGGACTTATGGGCAGGCAGAAAAAAAAGGTGGAGGCAGAAATTTCCTCGCTTTATTAATAGGTATAGATTCTTCTCATTTCTTTCTTTTTTTTTTTTTTCCTTTCTTTTTCTTTTCATTTCCTTTCTTTTCTTTTCTTTTCTTTTCTTTTCTCTCTCTCTTTTTTTTTGGTTTTCGCGCTTCATTTTTTATTTTTATTTCTTTTATGTTTTATGTTATGTGATTCTTTATCATTCTTTTCATTTTTTATATTTTTTTATGTTCTTTTATTTTTTTCTTTTCTATCCTTTCATTTCCTTATTATCTTTTATTTCTTTTCTTCAATTTATTTTTTAATTTTGTTTATTTTTTTGTTTCATGTGATTTTCCACTATTATTTTTATATTTATATTTATTTTATTTCTTTTTTTACTATAATTAATTATTTTGTTTGTCTTATTTTATTTTTTATATTTTGTTCTTTTTTGTTTTTATTATTTTTCATTTTGTCTTTGCCTTTATGTTTTCTATAGATTTTTTACTTTTTACTTTTCTATTTTAGCATACTAAATTATTTTTTCATGTTTAGTTTTTAAATTTTCTATATTACGTAAGATACTATGTTCCTACAAAGATACATGTGATGTTCTATGATGTATTTTACGATGTTCACGTGGTATATAAATGTTATGTTCTATGATGTTTTTTGTGATGTTCATGTAGTATACATGCAATATTTTATAATTTTTTTTTGATGTTCACGTGTTGTACATGTGATGTTTTATGATATTTTTTTATGTTCACGTCGTATACATGTGATGTTCACATAGTACACACAATGATGTTGTATAATATATTTTGTGATGTTCTCGAGAAAGACCGGGACGGGTAGTCGAAGAATGCTGCCTAAAGCTCTACAAACATCAACCCTAACGTGGTGGATTACAACGGCCGATAGAGTTTTGTCACCCCCCCCCGCTACTACAACTATCCGTAGGATTGAGCGCAATCTCGGGTAACCCGTAGTCTAGACACCATGTCTACACTATTGATTACTACTCTAATCACAATTAATAACTAGAGCACTCAATACGAAAAGCGAAGATCCTATACCAAAGTATGAAAACAATACTAACCAAACATATGAAAGGCATAAAGTAAGTAGAGGAGATAAATGTATATTAAAGCATAAGTCTTGCAAAGAGAAGATACAAAGATATACCAGAAATCCGAAGACTTCTCTAGAACCCGAGCGCAGCTCCGCTCTCCCTAACTCTCAACTAGAACTAATCTACTACATTGGAAAGTTTAGCCCTAATTCTCTAGTATTGATGAGATACCTCTCCAATCAATGGGATCTCTAGCCCCTCGAAGTCTAGGGCTATATATATAGGGGTCACCTGGCCTCCCTCCACCTTTAGCAAGTGATGTGGTACTAAACTTTCCACCATATCTCATTAAAATGCACATAGGCCTTAATGGACCAAATTATGATTTGGGCCCAATTAATTCCGCAGCTCATGTTCTAGAGTCTTCCTTTATTTGCAAAATGTATATCTTTTCATTCCGGGCTTCATATATAGTAAATAATATATCCATTTCGATCAGCTCGATGAGCTCTTCGCAATGGTGCACTCCAATTCATCATTTGAGATACTTTTATTTGGTGAAAAATCAACTAATCTGCAAGACAAGTGAGAACATCAAAACTCATGAAACTCATTAGAATCAAACCCTATAACTATGTTGGTGATTGATTTATAGCCTTTTTCATGTTTAGTTGATGGTTTAAAATGGTTATTAACAACCGTCAACAACTCCCCCAAGCTTATCCTTTGCTCGTCCCTAAGCAAAGCTAAACTCAGCGATGGATCAGGAGTTGCTATGATGCTTTCACGCCTTAAAAGTACACATGCATTCAAACGAGAATTCTCCTACGGATTAGAGTAGACTATTCTGACTTTCAAACTTACCCATATTAGCTTCAACCATGGGGCTTACAGCCTTCACTTGGGTCTTGAGCAATTGAAAGACAGAACAATCAAGTCAAGCACTATATCTCAAGTTCTTTGATCAACTATTGTTCCGGAGTTTTTGTAAGTCTTGAAAATAAAACTCAGAGTTTCCTTTGTATGACCCTCTCAAGTCTCTCATATGTGGTATTTGTGGATCCTCACCAAGGCAGTAATGGTGTTATGCCTTCTCTCTTTAGAATATATGTGGTATTTTTGGAATAAGCCAGAAGTACATTGTGCCTTCTCTCTCATCCTACAACTAAGGCTTATGTGGAGCTCATAGGTAGGGAGACAGCTCATACATAATTGCTAAGCATATATTGTAAAGTCAAACAATGGATCCAGAGAAACGAGTCATACAATCAAATCAAGATGTGCATGTGTGTGGAATATATGAGGTGGAGTGGATGTATGTGGTGGAAGCGGCTATATATGGACTATATGGTGGTAGAGTGAAAGCCTAATTCTACTTTGCTCCTTGAAACATTTCTTTCTTTGGGAATATTTGGGAGCACCCGGGCTGTATACTTTTTCCTCTCTTTTTTTTTCTCCGACAACTTGTCTATTTTTTTCAACTTTTTTTTTTTTTTTTTTTTTTTTTTTTGATTACAACCCAAGCCTCTTTCTGCAACAAACTTTTTGAGAGATAGCAACAAGAACATTGGAGCTTTATTTGGTGGATGATGGGGTGATTGGCTAGGTAGATGAAAAACTATAGGGAATATTTTTGGTGTTCACTCCCAGTATAGGAGTAAAACATTTTTTAGTGGATCTAAATGGAAAGTATGGTGTTACGTACTTCCAGTGTAGAAGCAGCATATATGGGTGGAGTGTACGTGATCTTGATTTTAAAAGCATGACAAGTCTCTAAGGGTCAACAAAGCTTGACAACACTCAATGCAAAGCAAGCAGTAAGTATGTGGAAGTTTTTCTAGTCTATATAGCATGTATGGCTATGGTAGGAATTCAAGCTTTATCATATAGGAACTCATCATGTAGCATTTTTAATTTTCAAAAGAGTAAATCTCCAGAACTCTAGTATCACTAGGAACAAAATAAATAGCAGCTTAGACCTTCTCTTAATCCCCTTGTATTTCCAGAAGCCCTTAGAACAATAGTGTTTCTGTACATTTGGAGATTGTTCTTATTTTCTGTAAAAGAGAACTGAACTTTGTTTTTTTTTCTCTTCACTTTGCAGGAGAACATCTCATTGAGGGGATTGGCTTGTCTACTGATCTGGAGAGCATGAGCCAATTAGTTCGAAGGTTAGTTTCAGTCAGACTGTCACACACCAGTCTTTTTTTTTTTTTTTTTTTCCTAAGCACATGCTGCTGCTTTGCCCCCATGTGTAATGTTTGATATGATATATTCTTCATCTATAATCCTTTCTTTGGTATGCAATTGTAGTTGTAGGAACGCAGGTGGAGATGAATCCTCTGATTTCTTTATTTGTGGTGGCGATTCAGTCAGTCATCTATGCCTTGAGGTAAGCATACATTCTATGGGATTTTATTTAAGTTAGATATGTTGTTCTTGCCATTTTGTTTCCTGCAAATGTAGTTCTTTTTTTTAATTATTGAGAGAGATTAGCTAACCATGAGTCAGCTCAAGCATTTCTGTTATCTGTCAGCCGAACTGAATAGCAAGTGCCAAGTGCCACCTTAGCTGACTGAATATCATGTGCCAAACATTATGTATAAAATAAACATGCAGTAGGACCAAGTGTTGCTAAAGCTTGCAGCAAGCGAAACTATAATGTTTGCTTGCACTAATGATCACCTTACTTTCACAGATTGCCAAATTTATGGTCCTATTTTCACTAAACATGCCTGCTAGCATTGTAAACACTGCTTTATTTATTTCCAACATAATGGAAACCTATTTTTATAAATACAATGCCCGTTGAGTGCACAGTTTAGGATGTGACAAATGTTGTGATTTACAGGCCAACAGTCCAACATCACCAAGATTGTGCGGAAGATGCAGTGGATCAAGGTACTATCTCATTTCTCCTTTGCTAAACATGTTCTGTATTTCTCATCACCTATCTGAATGCTGAAATTGTGGGGTCTACACTAATATAGATTTCTCTGAATGCAGACTTTGTTAGGATAATACTAACAGATAGTTTGGGTCAAGGATCTGTACATAAAAGCTTGCTACATGCACCTAGACAGGCATGGCTCAAATAGATCGTTTTAAGCCACAGGAATGACTTCTCATTTTCAGGTCTTCTGTAGCATCAGAACAGGAGGCTACTCCATCCATAGCAGCAAGGTAAGCCAGCTCCTCTCTCTTTTGTGCTGTTGACTGCAATGCAGCAAGCAAATTAAGTAGTGTGAGAAGCTTATGATTTTGGTCTGTTCGAGAAAAAACTTATTTTCCATGTCTAGATGTTTGAAAATTGGAATGAACTAGATTGCTCAACTTAAAGTGAAGATACCAGTTTTTTGTGCAATTGTTTTTCCTAGATTGGTCAACAGTAGGAGTCATATTTAGCTTTAAAATATTGTTGCTTTGCTTGTAATTTACACAGGCGTTGCTTTTAATTGTTTTTCCTAGTTATTAAATTTTTGTTTCTAATACATTATTGCTTTGCTTGTAATTCACACGGAAATGTCCTAATAACCATGAGCAGGAGAACTGGCAGTTTCCAGTTTACTGAATAAACTAACGACTCATTTGTGTGCCATTACCTCATTTGAAGAGTGAGGGTGATCTTTCTGTAAAGTCTGCATAGAAAACCTTTGCATACTTATGGATGTGCCTGACCAACAACTAATTCTTTTACTTGCAGATAGTAGTGGAGTGGATGACCACATTCGACGTGGAGAACTAACTGCAGGCTGGTCCATAGGAGGGCAAGTCTCTTAGATCAGTTGCTTGTGGTGAAAGCCTCACTTTGATGTCTGCACTATGCAATCTTTTGTGTAGTTAGTATTATGTTCTTTGAACTCAATATAGCTATAGTTTGGACTTGATGTGCACATTAGTAGTGACATTACATTTATAATGTACTTGTTTGATACATGAATTAATGTAATGTGATCACTTTGAATGTCATCACTCCTGTGTATGTGAATCAATTGTATGGCTAATGTTTGATCATTAGCTATAACTTGACACTAGCTATTTTTTTTTCTATTTTCAAATGAGCTCGATGGATTGTCAGTTGCTATAAGTTCAATATTGCGATGGACCATCCGTAGCTGAAAGCTCTGACTGGTTGTCCGTTGCTAAAGCTTTACCGTCCAACGGTCTGTTGCTAAAAGAGGGTCCGGCTCGCTATATACATATAACCACGGCTTCATTAGCATCTGCAGAGGTCCGTTGCTATAACTTTTAGCCACGGACTGAAAGTAGCTGTACCCCCATATAGCAACGGACTAAAAGTAGCTGATTAAAGGTTGTGGTCACTCACTCTTGGGAAAGTTGAAATACTCATGGACAAGATAGCAGAAAATCAAAGCTGGTCCCATGGCAGCATTCAACACTGTCACCAGAGTGAGGAAGCACATACGCACTATCAACCAAGATGGACGTATTGCTGAATTAGCTCGAATAGCGAGCCAACTTCAAGAAGGATCGATAGGCCATTCAAGACACTTATGACTCTCAAACAAATACAAGCCTCGTCGTCAACAATTCTATTCCATCACAATCAAGACAAGGATGGAGTCAACAGCAACGATCCAACTATCAAGGTAAGTACCCAGGTAATTACTCCAAACAACCATCCTTAAGAGATTTAATTTTAGAACAAGCCAAGATTAATAAAAATATTGCTAAAAGGCTTGCTTCTAATGATAAAGTTCTAGAAAACATAAATACTAAAGTAGATAGTTTTTCTTCTGCCATAAAGGATCAACTTAGCTACAGTAAAAAGATAGAATCATAATTAGCTCAGTTGACCGCTGCACTGCCTTTTGCCACTAACCCTGAACAGGTCAATACCATAACCACAAGAGGTGGCAAGTCTACACATGATTCCCCATACCCAAAAGGGACAGGAAGGACACCGACAGCACTAGCAATAGTACCAGAGGAAAAGAAGGACGATGAAGTTGAAGAAGTTTTACCACAAGAGCAAGAAATGCAACAAGATTTTCATGACACCAACTTCTTACCGTTTCCACGCAAGAATCGAAAAGCCCAAGTGGATGAGCAGTTTGGTAAGTCTGTAGAGGTCATTCAAAAGTTATATATCAATATCCCTCTGCTAGATGCCATGCAGGTACCTACATATGCAAAGTATCTTAGAGATATTTTGAACAAGAAGAGGCCACTGCCCACCACTGAGGTTGTCAAGTTAACAGAAAAGTGTAGTGCGGCCATCCTCAACACATCACCCACGAAGAAGGATCCAGGATGTCCCACTATAGATTGCTCGATTGGAGATCAACACTTTGACAATGCACTATGTGAGCTTGGAGCAAGTGTCAGTGTGATGCCTAAAGCCGTCTTCAACAAGCTCAATTATTCAACGCTCGTGCCAACATCAATGTGCCTGCAGCTAGCCAATCAGTTAGTCCGCTGCCCTACAGGAATCACCGAGAGCATTCCAGTTAAGAGATTTCTTTGTGCTAGTCGATTTTGTGGTACTAGACATGCAACCAGACTCATAGATTTAGATATAGAAAGATCTAAGTGCTAATTCATTTTATGATGCGCAGCACATGAACAATAAGTATTTGAAGAAATTAAAGTTGGACCTATGTTGCCATAGAACATAAATAATATTTTGTTTTAGATAATATATAGATACAATATATGGTCCAATTATAGAAGACGTCAGTGAAACAAGATAAAACTACTTCTCATGTATTTTGTAGCGGATTTTTACTTTTGTTGTATTGAGAAAAATCATAATTCTTCTGAAGTTGAAACATTGTGTTGCATGACAAAAACAAATTTTGTTAGCACCAAGTAGTCAATGACTAACTAGTCGTAATGAAAACAAGCATGCAAGGTGACGAGTCATCACCAGCGACATCACAAAAACATGTGAAATATAAAAACATAGTTTGTAGATGGTACATCCAAATTTAAATTAAGATCATATCATTATGGTCCTTAGAATAAAAGCTACAAATAAAACCCCACTTGAGTGTCAATGGTGGTTTCTAGGAGAATATTTTTCTAATAATGTTAGAACATTTTCTTACGCAGAGGAATAATGTTCCAGGGTAAAAATGCTCCATGTTTAAAATAAAAATGTTCCAGATACATGAGAAAATAGTTCTAGGTTGAAAAGAAAATGTATTTTTTAGAAGGAAAGTGGCATAGCTTAGATGTTCATAGATGTGTTCACCGTGCCGTGCCAGCACGGCCCGCCGGCCTGCCGTGCCGTGTGCCGTGCGCCGGCACGCCGCCGTGCCGCGCCCGTGCCGCCGTGCCGGCTGTGCCGTGCCTCTCGGCGTGCTCGTGCCGCGCCGTCGGCCCAAGGCACGGCCCGTGAGCCGTCGTCCGGCACGAGAGCACGACGTCTTTGGCGGCGGCCCGAGCACGACGGCGCAGAGGTGCCTCACGCGCCGCCAGGGGGGCCTGCTCCCTCCGCCGTGGAGCTCGTCGCCGCCGGGTGTGCGGGAGGCCTGGAGCTTGTTCCTCGGCGCTCGTCGCTGCCTGCTGGAGCTCGGTCCCTCCGCGCCACCACCGGAGCGAGGCCGCGAACAAGGCGACGCGATGGCAGCGCTCGTCTGCCGCGCGCCGGAACCGCCGCTCGTCGCAAGGGCACCGGCAGGTGGTCGCCCTTAGCGCGAGCCCGTCACTCGTTGCGGAGCAGCCGGAGGAGTCCGCCGCCCACCGGGCACGGCAGCGTGGAGGAGGCGGGCGCCGGCCGGCTGCGGCGGGGCGGCGAGATCTCGCGTCTTGCGCAGGGCATCCGGGAGGGAATCTGGGAACCGGTGATGGGCTGTTTTATTTTCTTTTTTTCGGCAAATAGTGTTGGGCAGGCTGTTGGGCCAAGACAATGGTGATGGAGTTGTGTTGGCAGGGCCGCTGCCGGGCCGCCGGGCGTCTTGCCCGCCACGGGCCGGGTGGCGGCCCAGGCACGGCCAGTCACTCCTCGGGCCGTGCCGGCCCTGGCCCGTCATCGGGCCGTGCCGTGCTCGGGCCGGGCCAAAAGGTCGGGCCACGGGCCGTGCCAACGGGCCTCGGGCTACATGCACATATATATAGCTTCGCTAAATTTTCAAGTTGAAGAGAAAATGCTTCTAGCTTCGTGAGAGAAAACATCCCAACTGAATAAAAATAAAAATATTTTATCTTTTTTTCAATGTCCTGATAAATATTACTATTACTGTATATCACTAATCTATAAAAATAAAAAATGTTGCACTGGCCATTTGCCACGTTCCAAATACTAAGAAATAAGAAAAGACACGAAACTGCAAAATAATTGCGTGGAAAAGGAAGGGCCCACGAAAAGCACGGCCCAGGTAAAGCACGGCCCATGAGGGTGACAGCCCCACCCCCACCGCCGTTCACCCCGCCCCGCGTTCTCTCTTCCTCGGCGACGGCTCGCCGCGCGCCGCCGCCGCCCTGCGCTCCAGCCTCTAGGTGCCCAGGTCCTCGTGGGGCCTTCGCCGGAGACTAACACACCACTACCATGTACGACCGCCCCTTCTCTTCCCTTCCTGCTCTACGAAACCTAGCACCAAACCCTAACCGTTTGGTTATCTGTATTCGGATTTAATCCAATTACAAATGTGGTATATGTAGTATAATGCCAACTAAATTTTCTCTGTTTTTTTTTTTTTGCAAAAATTATCGGTGACCTATGCCCTTTACTGGGTCGGCACCTGGCCCAAGGGTGAGCATGGAGATCACCAACGAGATGCTCAAGAGCATGGAGGTCGGCCTGGCCTGCCGAGACTACGTGAGTACCCTGTTGTCTTCTTCATTCCAATTCATATGCTTGACCATGGACAACATAACCTTGTGGTGAAATTTGGGTTGGATCAAGGAACGTTATATTTTCAGTGGTGAGAAATTTCTGTCATTTGGTAAAAGAGCATTTGAACACGTCACATTCTTAATGGCCGCGTATATAGTTAAATTCCCTTGGTAGAACATAGTACAGCTTGAACGTTGAACAGCCAGAGCATGCCAAATGTTGCTTCATTTCCCCTGCTCCCAAATAATTATCAAACTCAGTCACTCTCTCTTTCCAGTTCCTCTCGAATTTCTCCTTTGAAGACTATCATTATTGCCATGAACTGAGACACGTGTCAGGCTGTCAGCCCTGTCATACTTTGGTGATGCCAAACTTGAAGAAAATAGTAGTGTTTGGACTGCAGTGATGCTAAAGCTTGTTGCATTTGTGATTTTGACATGTAGAACTCAATTATCATCCAATGTTTCTTTACTAGAATATAGCAAGGGGGACATTTTCTTTTGTAGATTTCATAGCAGAGAAGACAATAGTGAAAATGGTTCCAAATTTGTGCATGGTTTATGTGTGATCCTTTGAAGCTAGATGATCCAATAGTTCAACATTTAATGCTGCTGATTTGGTAGTGCCACTGCACCCGTACTATGGCCATTTGCGTGGCCATAGTTTTGGCAGGCAAATGGCTTCCATTCACAAATGAACTGGTGGACAGCTTGTGGATAGCATTGTACAAAACCAATTTTGGCAGCAATCAAAATACTAGCCAAATTTCTTTGGTGTTGCCAAACTTGGTAAGGCTCACGGGGATCCAAACCAAATAGCCCTCAAGAATCCTGTGCTGCCGCAGCCAAGCAGACGCCCACTAGTCCCTCCCCTCCTCCCTTGCAGCCGCTCATCCTCGCCGCCACAGCCACGCCGCTGCTCCTTTAGCCTAGTAGAGGAGAGATCCATCCATCCTGATCTGGATTGGCTGGTTCCTTCTGCTGGTGAGCACTCCTTCCTTTGCTTGGATGGATTCCATTCTCTTAGAGTTGGAGTCCCACTCATTTTGTTGGGATTCGCACAGCTACAAATCTTAATCCATCCATCCCACCTTGATTGGTTTGTTCTTTCTGTTAGTGAGTATTCCTTCCTTGCCTGGATATATCCAGTTGTTCTCAGGATTTGATTCTCAGTAGTTTTATCATGGATTTCTGCCCTGCTACTAATCTGAATCCATCTATCTATGGTTTGATTAGGTTCTTCCTCTTCTTCGTTTGCCAAGGCCATATCCTTGGTACCAGATTGATTTTCGCAGTTTATTTTCCAAAGGTTTGCTGCCATGGCAAGTCCACCCAGGGTGAGCATGGAGATCACCAATGAGGTGGTCAAGAGCATGAAGATAGGGCTGGTCTTCCAAGGCTATGTATGCCTTTGTTCTTCTCCCAAATTACTCATGGCAATTGCCTGGTAGAAATGAAACTATTCTACACCCATGGGGTCCAAAAATTCTTCTTATTTAGTGAAATCAGTGATAACTTGATACTTGAGTTGACTTACATTTTTTATTAAATTTACTTTGCTTTCTTGAAAATGCAAAGAGTTCAGTTTAGACTGCTGCATGAATGTGAATGCAAGTGCTTGGAAAGTGCATTGTTTCCTATATATATATCGCCCAAAGGGGTTTAGCCGTTATTTATCATGTTACCATATGTGGTGGTGGCAATTTTCTTGATATAATTATGTATATATCCTTGTGCAAAATGAATCCAATAATGTGCGCTTGCTACCATGTGCCAAGTATTAAATTTTTAATTATCTTGGCATGTACTAGCAGATTGATGTCAGACTGGAGCACCCAACTATCAGTGGATCGTAATGGACATGACCAGTTTAAAAGAGCAAAAAAAAAAAAAAAAAAAAAAAAAAAAAAAAATCATGCTGTGTTGCTATGACTTGAAAGACTTGTTTGACTTATATCTTTGTTGCATCCCTTTCAAATGCACATCTCTATTAAGAGAAGTTCTCAATATACACTGACTTATCTAAGCACACTATACTCATCTGATTCGTTTGTGGTATCATAATTCTATTTCAGAATGGCAGAATTAGTTCTATGGATTTTCACAGCAAGGATACCAACTATCTCGTGACAGCTAGCGATGATCAAACAATCCGTCTATCACGACACTCAACATGCAGTGTGAGTGCGGATCATTACTCTGTCTTTGGAATTTTATATTTGAGTAAATACGGTCACTATTGAATTTTTTTTTGTCGTATAAAAGATGCAATTTCTTACATTCTTGTAGTTGAGTAGTTGTTTTGTCTAGTTGGCATGTTCACTGATGTTCTGTAGAATTTACTCTTTATTTTCAGTTTCCTAAAAATAACACTGTACTAATGCAAATTCTTGTGTATCTTTATCAGTTTATTTTGGTGACTAATATTTGAAGAAACTTGTGTTCAACTTTAATATTCTACAGAAGAAACTTTCATTGATGGAAATGATTCAGTACCTTTTTGTAGTGATTTTATTTTTTTTTCATTCTAAACTATTTCTTTCTTTGTGATATGTATTGGTTTTTTTTTTCACGCATGTAAATTTTCAGGTGTTTGAATACTATTAATAGCAAAAATATGGGGTTGAACTTGTGTGCTTCACTGATAATCCATCTATTGTCGTATATTCATCGAGCAATGGCTGGGATGGTAAGTCCTGTGTTATGTCAACTTATTAAAAATGATTTATGTCATGTACTGAGAAGTAATAATGCAGAATCTCTGCGTCTACTCTCAATGAATGATAACCGGTTTATTAGATATTATAAAGGTCACGTTGACAGGTATGCCACACTATCTTACAAAAAATTATAGTTCGATGTCGCCTATGCTAATACCAGTGGGGGATGCTAATGTGCTTTGTCTTGTTCAGGGTTGTCTGCATCGCACTTTGCTCTGGAAAATATAATTTTATCTCTTGTTCACGTGATCGTACCATTCTCTTATGGGATCATCGAGCTGAAAAATCGCAGGTAAACTAATGATGCTGCACACAGTTATGTGACACAAGATTAACTCCAGATTCTGCTTCACTGCCTGTTTATAGCCAACTTAATAAAATGCAGTTTCTGATGATGAAGGCTATTTTGGATTTCTCCTCTCTTACTAATTGTCCCCTGTTGAACCAACTCCTTGGATCACTTGGAAGTTGGAACTCAAAACATCATTGTTGCAACTGAATCATTAAAACCCTTGTTGTTGTGTACTTTATTTATTTTTCTGTAAAAGTAAAAAATGGATATTGAATTCAGGACATTCCTGTAAATGTAAAAAAAAAAAAGTGAACTATCCTGGGCTTGGTCATTTGTTTAACTGAAATCCATAACATCTTTTTCCTTCAGTTGAGAATATAAGTCGCTTTAGGATTCTTTTTTCTGCTTAAACCTTTTCGCTTTGACCATAGTAAATATGTATATAAATGTGTATAGATTGAGCACATAAGACTGATGTTACTGGATTTGTAATGAAAAATTGTTTATGAAACACTTTTAATATAAGGTGAATAATTTTCACAGTTTTTTTTTTTTTTTGTCAAAATTTCACATTAGAGTTCTGTCAGTGTCCTGAACAACTTGCATTTTGGATCAAGAGGGATCATTTGGCATTGGTCGGCATTAGTTAAATTCCTATATATTGCTGGTGACTAGCAAAATCACGTCATGGTTTTTTCAGGGCGCATTGCGTGCGCAAAGGAAGCCTACAGTTTCATATGATGACCAGGGCATGGTATTTGCTGTCGCCTATGGTGGTCGCATTAGGATGTTTGATACCCGGAAATTTGGAATGGTAGCTGTGATTGAATGTGTTGTGTTGTTTCATTGTTTGACCTTTAGTTTTGAACTCTCCTAACTTGTTATTATGCCCATAGGGACCTTTTGCGACCTTCTCTGTCGGTACTGATGATTCAGAACCCCATGTGATAAAGTTCAGCAGTGATGGCAGGCGGTTTCTGTTGACCACTAAAGGTGGGCGTGTTCATGTGCTAGATTCATTTGAAGGCAACAGCGTAAGCATGCAACCTGCTGGTTTATGTCATGCATACTAGTTCTAGTAATATGTGGTTCTTATTTTTTTCCCCTTTCTTTCTTTCAGATTGCAACGTTTTATGTGAAGCCAATATTAACCGATTCAACACTGGATGCATCATTCTGTCCTGAGGGAAACCATATCATATCTGGTTAGAAACCATTCCTTATCGCCCGCCCTTTGCAGCCATTGCCATCTTTTTGGTCTACATAACAATGCATAATCTCCATCTCTTGCAGGCTCTGGTGACGGTAGTGTCTACGCTTGGAATGTTGAGAGCGGAAAGGTGCAGAAGAACATGTCATGTTGATATTGAAACTACCCACATGTTATTATATATCTGTTTGACTGATGGCTGGTCATTCCTGGACATCAGGTTGCATGCTGGGTGCCGGTTAACAAGCCCAAGCTGGAATCCTTAATCATTACCAAACCGCCACGAGTAAGGTGGTCACCAGGATCCTTGATGTTTGCGACAGGAACAACAGAACTGTCCTGCTGGGTGCCGGATTTGTCCAAGCTGGATTCTTTTACCATCACCGACACCGACACCAAGTAGATCCAAATGATAAGAGGGTGGACTGCTTTTGCAAGTCTAGTCTCTGTAGACTGCCAATCTGCCGTGTGGCTGGTTGACGCGATTCAGTTAAGAGTAGGCATAGCAGGAGATTGCCTGACCTTCTTGTCATCCTGTTACAATTCAGTGGTCATAAGCTGTGAACAAGGAACAACAAAATATAGCGGAGCTTCTGTATGAATGAGTTGTGATAATTGGGTTCTGTTCTTGATGGCAGTAATTTTGCTGTGTGTGGTGAGAAGTATGTTGCACATTAGTATGTTACCAAAACAAGATGGACCTGTGCCATTTTGTGATACTCTCTATCCAGGCGCAAGAAAATATCTCTTTTTTGCAGCCAAACAAACAAAAGGTACTCAGGCACGTTTAGTTTGGATTGGTTTAGGTATCCAGTTGCTGTGTTAAGAAGCGTTGGAGCTCGTTGGCTAGGCCCGCAACTGGCAGATAAATTGTTTTCATAGGCCTCTTAGCGGGCCAAAAAGGAACAGGCCCATCTGTTTTTGTCGGCAGGTGAAAGTGAAAGGAAACGAAGACATCACATCGTCTATAACAAGAACTACACAGCTCGTTATTTTCAAAATAAAAAAATAAAATAAAATTACAGCTCATCTTTCTATTTATTTATACGAATGTTTCTTTTCTATATATCACTAGTAGTAGTACTAGTAGTAGTTAGGAAAGGTCACTGAGCTTTGTCAGTTGGCATGCCATGTAGTCAGATTTGTGCGTTCCTAAACATAACCAACAGACACATGGACAGCCTAACACAACATACGTCCACATCAACATCGTCAAAGGCTCCCACCAAGCAGGTTGGTGACCCAATAAACAAATTCATGAGATATTGGTAGGTAATTGTCACAATATTTTTTTTTTTTAAATGAAACTGCTTACTTTCTTACCCAAAAAAAAAAAACTAGTATGTATTATAAAAACCGAACAGTTGACAGAGTTCATTTACATTTGTATGAAATTCAATCTACTAGTGATATTTGCCCTTTCTCGTAGAATTCTGTTTAAACGGCATGTAATGGTTTGTGACCGTGCCCTTTCTAGTACTGTAGTAGTTAGGAAAGCTAACTGATATTTTTCCCTTTCTGCTAGCTGGTGTCGCTGTCATTCCACGCCAGATTATGGAGGTTTGTGACCGTGCCAAAATCAGAAAGGTTGTTGGCTGTGAGTGTGACATGTGGGTCCAACTTGTTTGAAATCACCTAGCTAGTACATATGAATGTAATCCATATACTGGTCTTAATTTATAGATTAAATTGCTTAAGGGAATTGAGGTGGCTCAAGTGACTGCGTTGGAGTTCATTTTCGTATATATATAGACTCATTGTGCTGGTTCCATGATTCTTGTCGTTTAAGACATCAATAAGGTCTAAATCATTTGACTATGATTAACTAGAATAATGCGTAATTTTTTTAAAGAAAAATATATTATACATGCCGTCTCTGTTCTAAATATAATGTTTGAGCCTTGTCCAAGAGAAGAACAGTTATGAAACTATACATAGGGAGTAAGTTATAGTGACATCTCTAATCATCACAACATGAAACCAGCTTGTGCAAGGAACTAAAAGGACAAATCCCATTATATGGGCCGGCCCCTGTTTAGCTGGACTCTGTCTCACTCTGGGTGTGAGACTACACGAAGAGAGGGAAAGGAGCCATAAAACGGGACTTGTAGATTTACCAGATGCACAATCTAAATAGGCAGTGGAGGGAGGTAAAAATGACTTGAAATTTGTTGGAACGACGGTGGTGTAAAAATTGGAGTGTGGACAAGGTGTATGTGGCGGGTGTCGGTGCACATCGACACCTTGTGTGCTGACGAGGCAGAAAATGCAAAGCAAAGCGAAGGGTCAGTGACTTGGTCAGTGGAGTAGAAAAAAGAAGGGGAAAAATATGAAGGAGGCACATGCGTGACATGCCCCATGTGGCCTGGATGCATCAGTGGATGGATCTCAGCTCAGCAGCTCATCAATGCCCTTGTCATGAGGTTAATAAAATGAAATAATAAACCAAAAAAAGTGGGGAGAGAGTAGAGTAGTTTTTACTCCAACAAGTAGGTAAATAAATAAGAACAGTGAAAACTCTAAATAAACAGTGTGTATAATTTATGGTCTACTAGTAGTAGATAATAAATAAATAAATAGAGCTCTCCGTTTTTAAATTGTAGTTGAACTTTTAAATTTTTCTACCTACATTGATTTTCTTTATGCCTTGGTTATGCACTATGCCTGAATACATAAGAAATCAAATGATTCTGAAAAGTTCCAAAAGTGAACTACAATTTAAAAAAAGAGAAAAAAAAAAAAGTGAACTACAATTTGAAACGGAGGGAGTACTCATCTTGTCTGGAAACTGCATCAACAAACTGGACTGGACTACTACAGTAGCAAGGACAAGAAAGAGAGGGAGAGAAAGGGAAATGGAAGCAAGAACCAACCAATAATCACGCAATCAATTCCAAAAAAGAAACGGAGAAAAGCCAAAGTGAACTACAATTTGAAACGGAGAAAAGCCAAAGTGAACTACAATTTGAAACGGAGGAGTACTCATCTTGTCTGGAAACTGCATCAACAAACTGGACTGGACTACTACAGTAGCAAGGACAAGAAAGAGAGGGAGAGAAAGGGAAATGGAAGCAAGAACCAACCAATAATCACGCAATCAATTCCAAAAAAGAAACTACTCTACTAGTAGTAGAGATCATCAATCTCAAGGAAAAAAATAAACTAATACTCGAAGAAGAAAACTGTAGTGTAGGGTGTAGCACCACAACTCATCAGCACAGAAGATCTGGAGCCTGAACCGACCGACTGACTGACTGAATGATAGAGCCTACCACATGACTACTCATCAGCTGAGCTCAGATCAGATCAGATCAGAGCATCCTGTTGAGGAGCAGAGCGGCGGCGGCGGCGGTGGCAATGGGCGTGGCAGCGAGGAGCGACGGCGGTGGCGCGGCGGCGCTGGACGACTTGGCCTTGGACTTCTTGGCTGGCGGCGAGGGCGAGGAATCGGAGGTGTCAGACGAGGAGTCGGAGGAATTGTCGCTGGAAGAGGAGCCGGAGCTGGATCCGGACCCGGAGGACGACGAGCCGGAGGACTTGGCTGTGACGTGGAGCTTCATGCCGTGGTAGCAGTAGCCATAGCTGCAGATGAAGTAGTAGTCCTTGGCCTCCTTGAGCTGGAACGCGTAGGTGCTACCTTTGCTGTAGCTGCTCAGCGCGTTCTCCTTGTCGCAGTTCTCGTACCCGACCTCGCTCACCTGCACCACGTCCGACCGGCCGTTCTGGTACTGGAAGACTGCAACAACGACGAATCCGGCCATGGTGGTCAGCAATGCCAATGCTTGCTGGTGACCATGGATCCATGCATCCATGGAGGGAGAACAACGGCAACAAGAACAAGAAGAAGATGCTTAGTGAGTGCTTACTGAGCCAGTCTCCCTTGTAGAAGGGCTTGTGCTTCTTGGCCCAGGCCGTGTAGTCCACGTCCGGGTTCCAGCCCTTGTCGTCGCCCACCGTGTAGTTGGCCGCCACCGCCGCCGACGGCAGCTGCGACGCCGCCACCACGGCGGCCAGCAGGATGGCAAGCGCGAGCCGCATCGCCATTCCCCTGATCTGCTTGCTGGCTGTGCGTGGTTTGTTGGGATCGAGCTGGGGCGGATATGGGAGCGAGGTGGACCGGCCGGCTGGGTGAGCTATCTATCAGCCGTGGCCAGTGGTACCAGTGGGGTGGTGGTGGGTGGGGACGAGCTGTACCGACGGTCGGACAGTAGTGAAGGAGGAGGGTGTGCAGCAGAGTGACGACGAGCTGAGTTGGTCACCTTTGCAGCTTTGATCTCAAGAAAGAAGCCTCCAGAGGAAGACGCCCCGCTGGATTGGATTTATTCATCTGTCAGTAACTATAGCATGGACGACGGCAGATCAAAATACAATTCTAATTTTTGACTGAATTTTAGAAAACAGCATCAAAACTTACACTACTGTAAAAGTATGTTAGTCTTTTTATACATTTGATTAAGATTAAATTTGTTTAGCTCGTTGAAAAAGAGAGCTACACTCTTTTTTTTTTTTTTAGACAGACTGATGAAGTAGTGTACTATCTAAAGGCTAGGCGTGTGCAGTAATTATTCAGACATCTGGTACTCGATGGAGTAATTAACCATCTGCTAACTACTATACATACGTCAGCCAGTCAATTGAGCATCACCTAGCCAGAACAGTGCAGGCAGCTTGATTGGCACTCGAACCATGCATCTCATCATTGTTTCTATGTACAGTAAAATTCATGAGCTCATGATATCATCTTGAGGATCTACAGCAACATGTGTAGGACAACGGCCCAAGTTAGAACGATTTCTTTCTTGTGATGTTGTCAAGCTGGTGGCAATTCCACATTTAGTTAGAGTCACATATTAAAATTGGGTTTTTGGTATTCTTACCCCTCGCTTTGAAGCGCAATGGTGATTTTAACCTCATTTTTTTTAAAAAAATTTTAACCTCATTTTAACTATGATTTTGCTCCACTACTTGCAAGTCAACTCGTTTTTTGCTCCTAGTCAACGCGTTGCTCTGCTTTTTAACTGTTAACTAGGGGTAAAACCGCTTGACTTGCTGAAGTATTGAAGGACAAAATCACAAAGTTAAAAAAATCAAGGGAAAATTACAAAGTCACCTCAAAGTAGGGGTAGAAAACACTTATGCCCCATTAAAATTTAACTTAATTTATGAAAAATAGTATCCACACTTACAAGAACATTTCATAATACCTTTAATTAATTATACCTGTTTACCTTTACTTTTACATAGTAGTTACAGTTCAATCGAACAATATTATAGAATTATGTCTTTTTTTTTAATAGAGAGAGTACTAACTTGTCTGTTGGAGCACTGCACAACCAATGCAAAGGCCTTTTTATCTTTCCTTCCTACCTATGGTGGATGGATGCATGGTTTCGCTCATTTAAGCCATCATAGAGTGTTTCAGAAGCAAACAACCTACCGTACCCAATGCATTCTTTAAATGTTATTTCCCCACATCCATGATATTTATAACCAATCAGATGATTTTCTGAAATCATGCATGATGGTTGTGACTCCTGGCTGGTGGTAGTACTACAACTCATATTTTCATCTCTGAATTGACATGCTGGCTCGTTCCAACTCAAAAAGTCATGCCTGGTTGTTAGCATTTGGGTCTCATTGGTCATTGCACAACCTTTAGATGGTGGAAGCTCATTAAGTACACTATATATATCATATCAGTCTCGCCTATTACACCTCCTCCTAAATCTTGTGTTGTTAACTTATATAATTTTTAATCTAAAAAAACTTATATAATTTTTTTTGCAAAAAAACTTATATAAATTTTTAAAATTTCTTACATTGCAGCGAATATCTAGAAATATAAATATTGTGTAGTTAACTTGTACAAAATTGTAAAAATTGCTAGCCAAAGATAAAAATCCTTAATTTTGGACAAAACTAATACGCCATGTAGAAAATATAGGGAGTAGTAGGGCTGGTAACCTACTACTAGTGATAATGGCATATATATATATAGGCACAAAAGCTTGGCAGTAGCTTCTTGATGATACTAATAAAATAACAACATCCCATATACTTACTACTGTCTCAAAATAGATGTGTATTCTAAATTCCCCGAGAAGTCAATATTTTCAACATACCGGCAATTATATATTAAAATATATGAATATTTATGCTAAGTAATTAGTATCATCGGAAAGATCTTTAAGTCTAGTTTTTTAACAAATTTATTTGAAAATTCGAATGTTGCACGTATTTTCTACAAACCTAGCCAAAGTTAAGAAAGTTTGGCCGCACGTATCCCATGTGACATCTATTTTGAGATGGGGGAGTACGCAAGGAGGAAGAAGCAGGACAGTTATTAGTTAGGCCCGGCCGGTCATGTGAGGCTAGTGAGGAGATGCCGGGCCATATGCTCCTTTGTTTCCGACAATGCCACTGAAGTTTAGCACCAACGTGTGGTGGTGGCGTTCATCACTCATCAGTGTGCCTTTACGTTCAACTGATCATCTACTTTCTTGGCTGGCTCCACACACATATCTATCTCATATCTCATCAAAGCCACCATGGCCATGTGATGAGCTTCGTCTTTTACTTTGCTTGTTCATGATCATGGGCAGCAACTTGCTGGATCTGTCTTTCTCTCTCCATCACATTCTTTACCCGTCATGCATGTTTCTTTTCGCCTCTCAGGTTGCTCCCCTGCATGCTGACCTATTATATCTCTGTTCACCCGGCCTCTGATTTACAGCAAAGCAAGCAAAGGAAACATACCTCAGCT
The DNA here is from genome assembly GCA_015847255.1 of Hyparrhenia diplandra. Lineage (NCBI taxonomy): Eukaryota > Viridiplantae > Streptophyta > Magnoliopsida > Poales > Poaceae > Hyparrhenia > Hyparrhenia diplandra. The sequence goes on along the minus strand of JADLZK010004163.1, from coordinate 34,556 downwards.
CCTTGCATTGCATTTGCATCTGCATTGTCTCTCTGATCACGCAAATGCAGGCCTCACGTGAAGAAGCCAGATCGTCCAGATCTCCAATGCAAAGTGCTCACGCTATCAAATTAAAGGTTGGTGATTGAAGCACCAATACATGCTTTGGCTCAAGTGTTGCATTGGACCAAAGGCTACTTTCTATCCACCAATCCGCCTCGCTTCGCCTGGCCTCATCTAGCCACGCCATGCTACCCAACTACCTATAGCACCCTCTACTAATCAACCTAACTGCATTTTCCAAGATGGTTGTGGCTGGCACCCCACGACATTGGTAGAGCCAGGAATTAAGCACAGGAGGAGCCAAACAAAAAAAATTGGTGGTGTGTATCCAGTGGCGGAGCCAGGACGAAAATCTAGGTGTGGCGAACCTATCAGTGTCTGGCATCTGGCATAGGGCGTCCTGCTTCGGGCCTCCGGCGTCCAGCGTCGGCGATTTGCCTAAGCCGCATGACGGCTTACTGGCGTTGGCGTAGGGCGTCGAATGTTGGTGCTGGCGATCACCGACGCCTGGCGATCGGCGTAGCCGCGTGACGGCGTGAGCACGTACTGGCGATCGGGGATTGGGAGGTTACTGCTGGACTCCTGATTTTCACCGAGAGACATTGGCATGATGAGCCAATGTATACTTGCTATCTGCTGCCGGCGATGGTATGGCAAGAGCCACACCTTGCCATACTGGTGGCTCCGTCACTGTGTGTATCATCTTATCTTATTAATAATTATGGCTATATACTTGCAGATTCATATTTTCATAGTACACCGGATAAATAAATATCTACAGAAATATACTTTCTACAAGACTGAGAACACCAACTAAACAACCCCTAATTCCTTGCGAAGGAAGCCAGATGCAGCCAGCCGTCGGTGACATGTTTGGCGTAGCTACTCTACAAATCGCATGATGCCAGGCGCATGTTTGCAATCGAGTTGCAGCTTCCCCACGTCGTCCACTACATGAATAGATTTGCCTTGAAAAATATTTTTTTCATAAAAGTATACATATATCACTCTTCGATAAATGTTTTTATAATAACAAGAGGTCAAAAGTTGTGTTTTGGAAACCGTAAACGTCAAGTTTTTTAGGTATGGAGGTGTTGCAATCGGGGTGACAAATGATGAAGAAACACGATCAAACACAAGCACACGGGACACACAATTTACGTGGAAAACCCTCCCAATGCGAGGGGAAAGACCACGGCGCGCCACCGGCGTAATACTTCACTATTTTGAGAGTCCGGCAGCTTACAAGAGATGGTATAACTAAACGCTAACTATACCGTGGTGGTGGTGGTGGTGGTGTGGGGCTCGCCCCCGCACCCAATTGTCCTCGGGGTATTGTCCGCCCTATAATAATCCGCAAATAATTTGGAACATATTCAACATGAGGGAGTATATATCTCCCATTTACATGTTGGACGAAAGGCCCGTGCTGGTATTCAAGAAGTGCATTTTCTACCTTCTATTCCTACCGAGAAGCGAACTGCACTGACCTACCTTGATGCCAACGGAAAGATGCACAGGGTTTCCAAGGGAGCACCACATCGATCAGGTAGTAATAAGCTCTGTCAGCATCATCATATATGTCGCATCATTGCTGATGGTTATTTACACTAATCAACTTTCCTCCCCCACCCTGGCAAATTCTCGGCCTCGTGCACAACAAGTCGGATGTTGAAGCAAGAGCTACTGATGCCATGAACAATTTCGCAGAGCATGGTCTGCGATCACTTGATGTGGTAGTACTTGCTTTGGCTCAAGTGTTGCATTGGAGCAAAGGCTACTTTTCTATCCACCAATCCACCTCGTTTCGCCTGGCCTCATCTAGCCACGCCATGCTACCCAACTACCTATAGCACCCTCTACTAATCAACCTAACTGCATTTTCCAAGATGGTTGTGGCCGGCACCCCACGACATTGGTAGAGCCAGAAATTAAGCATAGGAGGAGCCAAACAAAAAAAAATGGTGGTGCGTATCATCTTATCTTATTAATAATTATGGCTATATACTTGCAGATTCATATTTTCATAGTACAATCGGATAAATAAATATCTAGAGAAATATACTTTCTACAAGACTGAGAACATATAATTAGACTAAAAATATAAATGGAAGACATTTCAATGACAACATATAACTTATTTATTTAGAACGTTAGGTCAAAAAAATTATTTATTTAGAACATATAATTTTCTACAAGACTAGAACATATAACTTAGTTACTTGGATTTATTTAGATTTAAGCATAAACCCCAAATAAGCCTATAACTAAGATGTACATAATCCAATGAATATTGAATTTTTACTATAGTTGAAGCATACCATAGTTAGGCCACCATAAAAAAATTATCATAATTACATAATAGAAACTATAATTATAAATTATTCCAATTAATTATAAAACAACACATAAGAGTAGATGTAAATATACTTCCAGAAACTTTGTACTAAAGCATACAAAAGATAAAACCGCTCCTGGGAGGTAAAACACATGGTTTAAAAAGTTAAGGGAGGTGGTTTGCCTAGTTTCGAGCGAGAAAAACGGCAAAAAAGTTGAATGACGGGAAGTAGTATTTTACCAAAAAAAAGACGAAGGTCCACTACAAGACCCAATAGGCCTTGAACACGTTCCTTCGTCAGTGAATCGACATGGGCTGGCCCATCACGAGAGACAGCCCAGCAATACCCGTCCCGTCGGCCGCCGTCGCCTTCAGATAAAAATCTGGCTGAACCCGAGGGAGCTGCTGCTGTAGAACCCTAGCCTTGCCGTCGCGGATCCAATTCTCCTCCCCAACTTCTCCGCCGGTGAGCAGCGTGTTCCTCGATTCAGATCTCTTCAAATTTGTCAGCTCTATGTGCCTGTTTTTTTTTTTTTTCTCTGATCTCTTCTCCTTCTTGCTACCCGTGTTACTGTCTGTTGCTATAGGATCCCTGTAAGATTCCCGGAGATGTCGGACTCCGAGGACCACCACTTCGAGTCCAAGGCCGACGCCGGCGCCTCCAAGACCTACCCGCAGCAGGCCGGCACCATCCGCAAGAACGGCTACATCGTTATCAAGGGCCGTCCCTGCAAGGTGAGATTCACCATCTCCCACTCTGTCGCTTGTTAAGGCATGCAGTTCATCTCATGGCTTGTTAGATTGCTGGGAAAAATTGCTCAACCTTTTGTTTTACTAATTCCCGTAGCTTAGAGGCGCATCAAGTGCTAGATCTGCTGCACCAACCGATGTGCACAGATATCTATACTATTGACATAGAGTGTTGCTCTGTAGGATAAAGATTTGATCTTTATTTTCGTGCCTTTAGTAATGTTTCAATTTTTCAACAATTTCCATCTGGCTTGTGTATGCCAGATGGGGCTATTTCCATGTATTGGTTCTGTAATATGTATGCCATGTCCTCTGAATCTGTCTAAACAATTTCTGTACTTAATGATGATTATTACTGAACAACTAGACAACCTTGTGGATTAGCATGCTATCCATCCTGAATTATATCACAGACCTGTCTCAAAAAAGGTGTTTCAGTTGGATATTCATTTATGAGACAAGGTCCTGCAAGATTATTTGGAGAAAGCACACTTAAACTAGGACTTTCCATTTGGTGGTTCTGAATGGATATGTTCAGTTCAACAATGCTGGTTAAACTAGAACTATTTCCATGTAGTTTTTGGTTCTGGGTTCTACATGGCAAAGCAGTTCTTTTTTTGCTCCTGGCACTGTTCCTTCCACATAGTTGTTATTTGAAGCGGTGTCCATCATTGATGAATTGTTGTTTGGAGTCATTATCCACTTGTGGTATGAGTTGTTGGTCATTATCCATGTAGGATAAAGATTTGATCTTTAGTTTGGTGCCTTTAGTAAGGTTTCAATTTGTCAACAGTTTCTATCTGGCTTGTATGTTCCATGGGGCTATTTCCATGTAGTGGTTCTTAATATGTATGCCATGTCCTCTGAATCTGTCTAAACAATTTCTGTACCTTGTGGATGAGCAAGCTATCCATCCTGAATTATATCACATACCTGTCTCAAAAAGGTGTTTCAGTTGGATATTCATTTATTAGATAAGGTCCTGCATGATTACTTGGAGAAAGCACACTTAAACTAGGACTTGCTGTTTGGTGGTTCTGAATGGATATGTTCAGTTCAATGATGCTGGTTAAACTAGAACTATTTCCATGTAGTTTTTTTTTCTGGGTTCTACATGGCAAAGCAGTTCTTTTTTTTGCTCCTGGCACCTTTACTTCCACATAGTTGTTATTTGAAGCCGTGTGCATCATTGATGAATTGTTGTTTGGAGTCATTATCCACTTGTGGTGGTACGAGTTGATATTCAACATTCAATTTTTCTGTCATTAGCGTCTAGCTTGGTTATACATGTTTTCATACTGGACACCAATATGTTTCTTGCTGCCCTATTTGCTTACCTGGAGTTGGGGATGATAACTAGAATGGCATTTTATTATTTTATTATATTCCTTTCTGTTTTGGACATCTGGTATGGTAGCTATATTCTCTCATTAGATCTATCAATTCTGTTAGTGTGATGCTCTTATCAAGCAAGCCTTGATCTGAAAATAATTTTGTTATACGCTTTGTTTTAGGTTGTTGAGGTCTCCACTTCCAAGACTGGGAAGCATGGCCATGCCAAGTGCCACTTTGTTGCCATTGACATTTTCAATGGAAAGAAGCTTGAGGATATTGTTCCTTCTTCTCACAACTGTGATGTAAGCCATCAGTATCACTCCTTCCATTGCTTGTTCAGTTAAGTGCACAGAATTTTGTTCTCATGGCTGTGTTGTACAGGTTCCACATGTTAATCGTGTTGAGTATCAGCTGATTGACATTTCTGAAGATGGATTTGTGCGTTTGCCTCCACTCCAACCTGTCCTTTGCCTTTCCATTCAACTTTGTCCTTTTGCCAATACCTTCCTGTTTATAACTTTGTGAGCATTTTACAGGTCAGCCTTTTTGACTGAGAGTGGAGGCACCAAGGATGACACCAAGCTTCCCGCTGATGAAGCTCTGCAAGCCCAGGTCGGTTAGCCGCGACAGTCCTCTTGCCTCTACTGCTTCTGTTCCAGATCTCTTACACTTTACTTGACATCGGCAGATCAAGAGTGGATTTGATGAAGGAAAGGACATCCTCCTGACCGTGATGTCTGCCATGGGTGAGGAACAGATCTGTGCTGTCAAGGAGATTGGGGGCAAGAACTAAAGCTGCTGCTTCGCACCCACTGTTTAAATGCAATATCTGTTGTGTCTTCTGCTTAGAGTTGAGAAGCTGAATTGAAATACATACATAGGCGAAGTTATCTGTGATTTTGGGTTCACCTTGAATTTGTTGAGATGGTGTTATTAATTTGTGGTACTTGGTTATATCTTTTTTTTTGAACTGAGTCATGATGTAACTCTGGTTGTCAATCGGAATTGCTATATATATTCAGTTGATTATGGTGTACCCTGCAGCAAATGAAGCAACAACTTGTTATGGTGGATGCAAATCAGTTATTTGTTTCTGTCAGATTTTGAATGAACAATGTTTGTCACGTATCCTCTGTTCTGAAGTAAATTTGTATTTCTGCTGTACCTTTTACATGTTAGCCGTGCAACGTTCATCCATAAAATATATTCTCTTTTGCTATTTTAAATCAGTTCACTCAACAACTAGTATGTTTTTTTCTCTTGCTATTTTGAATCTTTTAGTTTTGTGTTACAAACATGGGCAAGCCTGCCGGCTCCACAAGAACATGGAGCTTGGGCAGCGGATCGCCGACTATCTGGTGGCCAACGGACTGGCCAACTCGGGCACGTATGTGTGCTGCTGTCGAACATGTACGCGGCGGCGGGGAACTGGAGGGAGGTGCCGTGGAGGTGGGGCGTCGGGTGGTAGAGTTTGTGGCCGGGGACCGGAGCCACCCGTGCGCGGCGGAGATTACGAGGAGGCCAAAGAGCAGGCGCTGGCGGTGCACAGCGAGAAGCTCGCCGTGGCGTTTGGGCTCATCAGTACGCCGCCCGGGACGCCGATCAAGATCGTCAAGAACCTCCGGGCGTGCGCCGACTGCCACGGCGTGCTGAAGATCGTGTCAGGGACAGGAACAGGTTCCACCATTTCGTTGACGGGTCATGCAGTTGCGGGGATTACTGGTGAATGTCACGAGATGCATGCTGCAGGATCCAACATTTGTCAACAATTAGCAACCTGAAACATCTGAAAACATTTAGCGGCACTGATTTTGAAAATAAGGGACAAAAATGTCTGATCACACATTAGAGCTAAGCGAAGTTATAAATTTTGAAGCACATGACAAGCGACTAAGCGAGACACCGAACAAAAAATACTTTGAATTTGGCACAATGTAAAGTTAATGTATTTAAGTACAGAGTACATTTATGTTTTTGTACGTGCAGCACCAGCTCGGTGAAATAACGCAAATCTTTTCAAAGGTTTAGACAACATCTTCAGAATTCAAAATTTGATAACAAATATTCGGGGTTTCAAATCCTAAGGTACAGAGCAAATGGAAGACTGTAGTAGCTTTCAAGAAATAGCAATCCATGTTAATATAGATCGTGAGCAAAGTCACCACATGTTCATGAACAGATGGGTGACCACATGTTCATCAACACCATTCACATTCACCACACACTTCCTGTCATACTTACTGGATTATCAACACCATTCATCTCCCGCCCTATTTTTCTCTAACAAACCCGCTATCTTGAGGGAAAAAAAAAAAAAAAAAACGTAGAATCCAAAATGATCAATTGATCTAAAATCTAAGCCTACAGAACATGTGGGCTACTCAGCCTCATAGTGCGCATGAACATTTCTATGCGAAAGTGGCACAAAACATCTGTACATCTCCTGGGATCTTTTGTCAGAGCTGCAAAAAAATGAAACAACAAGACATGAGAACTTTAAAAACATAGCAGAACTTATAATAACAAAAAAGAAACTTACAACCCACAATAATACCAATATGATGATAAGAAAATAGATTTTGATTCCCACAACTTATAATAACAAAAAGAAACTTATCAGCGAATGACAGCAATGCAACTAGATAGACCAACAATGTCTCTCCATCACATGTTTTTAAGTGCTTAGTCAAATGAAATGTTTTTGCAGGATCCATGAAAAAAATAGCGCTATAGCACCGAAATAGCACGCTAATAATAGCGCCGAAGCATCTGTCGCGATGCGAAATAGCACGCTATAGCGCGCGCTATAGCGCTGCTAATAAGGGCGCTATAAGCGTTTTTGCTAAACCTCCCGCTTAAATTCCATAGCCCGCGATTTTTTTTTTCATGTGCAGGATGGAACTGGCACTAATGGTTCCTGCCACAGCTCATGTGGGCCACTGACAGGCTACTACATCCCCTATTACACTCTGAAGCCAGACTCCAAAAAGTCACTATCAACTCTAGAAGTGGTGGCCAACTAGAAAGCAGTCAGATCAAAACATATTCCTTCTGCAGTAGGATTGCACAAAGCAGGAATGGCATCCTCTATTTCAGGCTCAATTATCAGTATACACATTTATTACAAAGGGATTGGTTCTCCATACTTACCACATTTTGTGGCAGAATTCAACACAGCGTGACAGGTAACAACATCATCTATTTCAGGCTCAGTTGCAATTTCTGTTATTAGCATAGTGACATCCGTACGCCCATTATCAGTATACACATTTATACAAAAAATACAAAGTCATTAAGTATTTATCCTTACCAATCCTGGTACTAGCCACAGTTTTAGTATCAATCAGTGCCTTCTGAAAAGCAAAGTCAGCTGATGTTTCCAACCTGACACCAAATTAAATAGCAAAAATAGTCTTCCAGTCCCAAGCATAGGCTTAATTAGTATATACAATTATTTGCATTGTGCAGGTTCATTCTTACCACCCTTAGCAGCAGTATCAATAATTGATTTATGAACAGCAGTGTCAACAAATGGGTAAATGCGATCATGGGGCCGCACTTAAACTCTTAAGGTGGGTAACAATGGTGGTAATAATAGTCTTTGTCCACTACGTCCTCCACCATCACCGCCGCCGCCACCACCACCATCACCATTTTCAGGACCTAGGTACAACATAAAATATATAGTTATAAAAAAAAAACATCTAAACTGATGCAACCAAATTTTTTAGGAAGCACTAATATACCTATCAAATGGTTTTCATCAATCAATGAACATTCTAAGGAAAATATTACAGCCTTCCAGAAGAGACCATGTCATATTCCCAATGAGTAATGAAGTTCAAAATATCCTAAATTCAGGCAACAAGCATAAGGTACACAAGATTTTCTTTACATCCTACATATACTTCTCAACAGTAATGTGGTGGTCTATTCATGTAGATTGCCCAAGCAACTGCGGTCATGATTTCTCCGATGGATAAGCACAACAACACAAGAATGGGCAAATGGGGAACAATTTCTTTGGCAGGATAATTCTCAATCAGTTGGGGACTTAGATCTGGGCCGAGGAAAATGTGTCTTGCAAATGTGACTTCCAGATGCAAGCGTATTGGGGCAGCAGGGGATACTTTTAAAAACGCGATGGAGACAATGGCTCAAGGTAACATTAACGATGCGACCTAATAAAAACAGCAAAGTCAGCCCACTAGCCCATTATTAGGTAGCAAGTTCTCATGATTAGTTTGTTTTTAGCAATGTTAGCTCATGATTGGTTTGTTTTTAGCAATGTTAGCCGATTACTTGACCATAATCACAAGTTTTCTACTCATTACTTTTTAGGAAGGGTGTCATAATCTAGTATACCTTTTCATCTATTTTTTACTAGAGAAGACCAAGGACTTCTGTTGTTGGTCTGAGTGTTGTTGGTCTAAGTTGAATGATGAATAATGAATTCACATCTTAGCCCTAGGGTAGGGTCTTGCTTATATAGGGACTTTGGAGTCACCGCAACCCTTGGATCAAACCAACCTTGATCAACGATGTAGATGCACTCTAGGAGGAAGTTTGGAACCGACCTAGGCATGGGCTCAGCCGGGAGCACTAAAGATCCCTAGTTTGGTTTTGATAATTGATGAAACCTTAGGACTAATCTTGTGCTTAAGTGTATCTAGCAAAGATGGTCCATTCCAAGTGGAGAAGCTAGAAAATTATGGTGGATGCATGGAGATGATCAAGTGCTTGGGACTTGGAAAGAAGAAAGAGAAAAGCAAAATGGGCTCAAGACAAAGGTATCGATCTTAGGGTCATTTTGTTTTGCACTCAAGACACCATAGAGGGTGTGAATGATTTAAGATTAGCTGAACTATTAAGAGGGAAAATCTTATTGGACACAACGATCATCATGTGCCTCTAGGTCTAATCATCTTGTTCATGCATTAGGGTTTAGAGTGCTAACTTGTTAACCCTTGAAAAATGCTTTGAAAATGCTCACACATGCACAAGGACAATAAACTTTGTGGTTGGAAAGTTGGAAGCAAGGGTGAAATGAAACAAGTGAGAAAAGTTGTTGGTGGTGCATCGACACTACACTAGACGCACATGTCGGCGCGTCCCCGCAGCTCTACCAAAGCAGGTTGAGGGCGGAGGGCGCGATCGACGCTGGGCGCCGCGGCCGCGCATCGATGCATCGGGTTCGAGTGTCACGTCATCGAAGTTTTCACGAAGCGTGTAGTTAACGCCAGACGGACGCGTCCGATGGACATCCAACCTCTCGAAGGACTACCTGTCGGTGTTCTGAAAACCGGGTATGTCAAGAGCCCGACTAGTGAAAAAATGTCACGCGCATCAAGCCTTGTGAGGTGTCGCGAGAGAAAACAAGAACAAGAGACGCTAAGATTTATCCCCCTCGTTCAAAGGATGCCCCTACGCCGTGAGGTTTCCATCATGTTGCCCGCATCAAGTGCTCTAGTAGGGGATACAAGCAGATGAGAGGAATTGGGGTCCCAAGTCTCAAGGAAGCTAGAGGAAGAAGAAGAAGAAGAAGAAGAAGAAGAAGGAGGAGAACAAGAGGAAGAAGAAGAGAGGAGATGGAAAAGGAAGGCCGGCCGTCGACGACCTCTTCCTCTCTATCCCCATCCCCCTTGCCTTTTGCCCAGCCCCCGGCCTCTCTCCGTCCCTCTCGCCCCTCTCTTGTCTACATTGAGCCCCTCCTTTTATAGTCCAAGGAGTAGTTTTACACTTTACAGATGGTAAAAATCCCTACATCTAGCTCGTCGTCATGTCCCGCCTCGCCCTAGCCTTAGCTTGCGTATGACATGATGATTCGTGAGTCATCATAAAATCATTGTGTCATCCTTTGTGTTGATCATTTCTCTTGTTCCTGGTGATTGGGTTCAATTCATATTTTCACCTGGTGATTGGTTCATTGCCTCTATTAGTCTAAGATAACAAGCAAACCCCTTTCTAGCATTACTTTCTTAGGTTATCTTGTGTAGTGCTAGTTTGTAGCTTGTGTGGCTTGTTAGCAAGTAGTGTAACTTAGTTGCCAGTCTTGCTCATTAGTGGTAGAAGTAGTGACATAGCCTTGTGTGACTTAGAGATCATAGAATTGCATTGGAATTGCCACTAGAAGGCTTGCAAGACTGTAGATCTAGTGCAAACCACATTTTTACACCATTTGTGTTACTAATCGGTTTGCTTAGTGCTTTTGTAGAATTTTTATAAGCTATTCACTTCCCTCTAACCATCTAGTATCTTTTAGGTGATATCGGAACCGTGGTCACCATTTTTAGTAAGAGGTTCAACATCCTTCAGTGCAAAAAATGGCTCATATTGTATTCAACCATGTTGGGGCAAGCTACGATTCCTTGATGGAGTTAGTTCTTTTTTTTGATTATTGGAACAGAAAGATGAAGATGTACTTGGATCAATTAATGACCAAGTATGTGGTTTTAAATATAGTGGATTTTCAGTTGTTCAAAGTCAAACCATACTAAAGTTTGACGAAGTTTGTTGAAAAACAATAATATTTACGATGAGCTTTCATTAATACATTTTGAAATATATTTTCATAATTCACCTCTTTAATGTACTGTTCTAGAAATTGGTTGAACTCAACATGATTTGACTTAGGATAACTAAAAATGTCCACGCATCGAAATGAACGTGACGTGGACGACGCACACGACATATATGTGAACCATCATCTCCCACACACACACACGACCAACACCGTACGTACATGGAGTCATATGGACATGCCACCAAACACACCACACTGCACGCTAGCTGATCTGATGATCCAACCACCCGCAACAACAACGGCGACGATGCACGCACTGACCCACCCTGCTCCGGCCCGCTTGGCAGCGGCACCCGAGGTGGCACCAGTAGTATGCTGGCGCCGCCATTGTTGCACCGCCGTCGATGGCATCGCCGCTACCCATGCATGGCTGTCGCCGCCTTCATGTGCACGCTGAGCTCGATGGTGGCGTCAGGCCCGCCACATGCTGGTCGCCTTCCACAGCACATACCGGTGGCCATCCGAACTTGCCTGTGCCCACTACAGGAAACTGGTCCTTCGCCGAAGCGGTCGCGAACGGTCGCATGGCGCCATAAACGTCGGCGGCGTTTCGCCGACCGCTTTGCTCGATAAGACCTGTCGGGGAATTTTGGTCGGATAAGAGATTTGCCGACCACCCAAATTACCACCTTCGGCAGCCTTCGCCGACTACCAAAACGGGCGGTCGGCGATAGGTGTGCAGTCGCTTAACGAGAGCACCGAAGTCGACGTCCGTTACGCCTATCTTGCCGACCGCCTCCTCGGGGCGGTCGGCGAAGACGTTTTTTTTTTTGCCGACCGTCTGCCTAGGGGGCGGCCGGCAAAGGTTTATTTTTTATTTTTAAAAATCGCCGACGACCATCGTCCATGTAGGTGCTCGCAAATGATTTTTTAAAAAATTTCGCCGACTACCGTTTTGATGCTCGGCGGTGAGTTTTCGCCGACCGCCTTGGCGATAACGGTCGGCTAGTTGGGAAATGTGGCCGCGGCCGGCTTTTAACCCCAGCCTTTTGCCGACAAAGACTATGCTAGGCGTGTCGGGTAGCCACCTTCGCCGAGCACCGCGCCGCGGCCCTCAAAATGCTATTTTTGTTTTTTGTTTTCCCCCTTAACAAACAAAACACATGTATAATATATATCTCATCCATTCAATCACAGAACATATATATATCGCATTGCACACATCCGGTACATGAAACACAACGATATATCACATAAAAAGCGCAAAGTCTACATCGAGTCTCACAAGTCCAACATCATGTCCACAAGTCCAACATCAAGTTCACAAGAGAAACAAGTCCACAAATGATCTAGACAAGTCGCGGGAGTCTCACAAGTTCGCGCAGCAAGCGGCAAGGTGGGAAAGGTGGAACTTGATGGTTCGGGACGGGAAGCCTTGCTCAACACTGAGCACCCGCACCGGGCTGATTCGACCCCTCGCCGATCCTAGAGTGGAAGCCTTGCGCAAAGAAGACAATGTTGCGTGTTAGACATGATTATTTGAAACGAAAATCGAAACTCTTTGCTATCATACTCACAGGAGTACCCGAACGGCCCGAGTCCGCAGCTGTGTGGAACGACCGGACCTAGGAGCCCAGTGGCGACTCAATCCACCCGTCGTGGCAAGGAACCCAGTAAGTTCCTCGAACTTGGCCGCCATTGTCGCCTGCTGGGCCTCCACCTCCCCGACGGCGCCTCCTTTCCTCTCGCTAGCCGTTGGGCCTCCACTCAAGGGCACCGAAACGCCCCGCGCCACGCTTGCTCGGGGCCGTGACGGCGGGTCCGCGGTCCGCCCTCCCCTCGGACGCCGGAGAGTCTCAAGCCGGAGCCGCCGATGATGCCGCCGGCGACGCCCAACCTCCCGCGCTTCTTCCCTCCAAAAGTGGCCATGACGATGTCCGTGACAATGTCATGGGCGCCCGGATCGTAGTCCTCCCATATTCGCCGAAGCCGCCGGTACTGAACGATCCGCTGGCCCACACCGAGTTGCTGTACGCTCTCGCTGGGTCGCGACGTCATAGGAAACGCCGAGGCGACTCTCTTCTTGGCGACATGCAGAAGGCCTGCCACTTTCGCTGCAGGTCATGCCTGGATGTGTCTTCAGCCGTGGAGAAACAAAGGAAGAGGATTAGTGAGCTTGAAATCGACGATAAAATAAGATTGAGCTTTAACAAAAGAAAAGCGCTACCCATAATTCTTTGTACTCCGGAAGGCTTTCCGACTGCCTTTGGTGTGATGGACCTTGCATCACCAAACGCCGGTCCCGCATCATCGCACCTTTTGCCACTCCTCCGTGAACCACTTGTCCACGATCTGATCCCAGCAATCCCCATGGCCGCGTAACCAAGTCGGCTTCATCTACACGTCATGAAAAAGGTCGATTAGAAGATCACATTAACTATATTAAATCTCAAAACAAAAGCACCGCTTAGTGTTGTTCATGTACCTCCAAGAACTGTTCGGGTCAACATCATAGTCCTTGCATCCTCCTTTGATACTTTCTCCCGACCCAAAGACCGCTGCATGGTAGTTTATGATGGCCTCCTACTTCGTGATCCGAAAGCATATCGGTGACGCGTTTTTGCAGTATGCTTCTCAAGCACCCTTGCAGCTAGCACCTCCTGTCCTTCCCTCGCATTTGAAGAAGTTCTTGCATACAAATACGATATCAAATTCATGGTTTCAAGAATGCGATGTATTGAGAAAAGGCTTTGTGCCGAGGGCGAGTTACCCAAAACTCCGTGAGCACCCGCTTTCGCCTTTGTGGGTGTAGTCCGAGTCTTCCTTGGTAGTAGGTCAAGCCAGCAGCGGCCGGCCTCGTATGCCCGTGGGTAATGTGATTTATCGCCGGGGGTAGTGTTTGCACAAAGAACCCGATGATGCCGGGCGCTTTGATTCACCGCCCAACACAACGATCCGGTCCCCGCATAATGAAGACCGCCTATATTAGTTTCACTCGAAGTAGGCATAATGAAGACATGAAGTAGGCATAATGAGACAATGAAGTGCGCATCTAAATCTACTTACCTTGTCCCTTGGGGGCGAATCCGCAGGCGGTTGTGATGGAAGCGGAGCCTGGTCGTGAGGGGCCTCGCAAGTAGACCTTAGCGACCCGCTATGCTGCCGCGAGTCGAACCCCGCCGGGAGGGATTTAGAACCACGGGCCAGCGTCCTCAGCGTCGGTGGCGTGGCGTCGTCGTCCCATCCGGTGGGTCCCTGCGCCCACCTTTCCGGCGTCGTCGCCACCGGCTCCTGCGTCGTCGCCGTCCTGCACTCCACACCGGGCACAGGCGTGGGGCGGGAGGCCTCGACACAGGGGAGGCGCCTGCATGGGCTCCCCTCCGCTGCTCGCGTCGGCCTTGTCTTGATACGGTTGTAAATCACGGTCGACACGGGCGACCTCACCGAGTGCGTCGACCTCCGCGACCTCCACGACCTCCACCACCTCCGCGCCACCTCCCCCGCCATCTTTTGTTCGATCACCGTAATCAAAAACATAAACAAGGCATAATTAGATTTACATGCATTTGTAATCAAAATATAAATAAGATATAATTACGGAAAAAACAAAATAACATAGTATTACATGTATTAGAAGTAATCGGGATCATCGTCCCTACCGAGCGTTTCTCCGCCACATCGCTTGCCAACATTGTCAAATCACTAAGAGAATCTGAACTAGATTGTTGCCTTCATTGACCGTGCACACCGTATGCCTAGCATTTCTATGTCCTTCAAGTTACTAACACCTCAACGCCGCCAAGGCCGTTCATCATGAGACATTTCATCGCCTACTTCCATTCCTATATCTCAATTTTTTTTTTTTTTTTTTGATTTTTCACTTCAAATTTTTCTGTAGCTTAGATAGAGTGTTTACAAGTACGTGACAAAAATGACATTTTCCGTGACATTTTTACTATTTTTTTTAATGCTTTCCTTCTTTTACTTGAATATTTTTTTCACAACTAAAATTTGAACCGGCAGTCCTTTAGAAAAAATGGAATTATGTGATTGGAAAAATGATATTCTTGTTTGTTAGTATATTTTGAGCCCTCATCTATGGACACGTGAGAAAATCCAAAGATCTTGTCTTACTTGTGACATTTTATTCCGTCTTGGCGTGAATCATTTTAAAATTCTAAAGAAAACGAAGTTGGAAATTTCATGAAATTTGACGCAGTCATCGTTATATTGCATGTTTAAACTGTGGAAAAATTTGAAAAGGTTTCCATGCAAGTTTGCATCCCGACTGCTGAAACCTAGACATCTCAACTTGAGTTTCAAGTATCACATGCTGGAGATGTCTTGGTAACTCAGCACCCGAGATGCAAACATCCACAAATCGACTCAAACTTTTTTTCGCTAGTGTACACATGTGATATAAGGACAAATCGTCAAGTTTCATGATTTTTCAACTCCGCTTTGTATTTTTATAGAATTTTTAAAACAATGCCACCGCAAGTGAGTCGACGTGTTTTGTAGCACAAGATATTCGAATTTTGGTGTCCGGCCATGGATGAGGACTCAATATAGACTCACAAGCATGTTTATCATTTTTTTGAATCATTTAGATCCATTATTCAATCACTTGCGCTTCAAATTTTAGTTTTGAAAAAAGAAATTCAAATATAACATGAAAACTCATAAAATATAGTAAAAAAGTTTTAAAAAATTCCAAACTTGAACAATGAACTCCATGTACTGTAGCTAAGGCACGTAAAAAGTTGTGATGGCAAATTCAAAAAAAAAATTTATTAAGCGAGAGTCGAAAAGGTGCTCTAAGAAAGGTAATCTTTTGCCGAAAGGACCGATGGGATGCTTTCGCAAAGACCACCTTTGCCGACCGCCCATATCCAGTGCTTTCGGCCGGTCCGACGCCGTATTTTTTCCACGACACGCGTGGCAACGCTTCGGGCATTGTTTTTTTATAATTTTTAAAAAATACGCCGCCCAGAAACGGACGGTGGGCGGTCGGGCGAAGATGTTGATCTTTGCCGACGATCGGACGGTTACGAAGTCGGGGCCGGTGTGCGGACCGCTAACCATTACGCTGGCGTAAGAAATGCCGACGGGTTTTCTTCGCCGACCGTTGGCGGTCGGCAAAGAGGGTGCTTTTGCTGCGCTGTTTTGCCGAGAGACACCTGGCGATCGGCGAAGACTTCTTCGCCGACCGTGTCTCTTGCCAAACGCCAGCGGTCGGCGAAGAAATCTTCGCCGACGGTGAGCTTTTCAGGTGGTCGGCAAACGCAGTCCCGTCGGGCGAATATCCCGTTTCCCCTGTAGTGGCCGCCGATGACGGCGAGCCCGCACGTCCGCGGCCACTTAGTCCCGGCCCACCACCGTGATTGTGCTGCCGTTGTGGTCCTCGAGGTAAGCAGCAAGTTGGCGCACACCATTAGCACGATGCCCAACTGCGACGACACCATGTAGAAGCCCTGCGCGCGGCCTAGGCGGCGGACGTGGCGACCATAATGCTCCGTCAGCGCGTCGTCGATCACCGAGGTGTTGCGAACGCCATCCCCGGGACGATCGACGTCGACCGCGCTGCGGCAGGGCCCTTCACCACCTGCACTGCCGTCGGTTGCTCCCGGCCACGATAAGCCGCATGAAGAAGTGCAGGTACGTGGTGCCCGTCGTCGTGTCCGCCGCCAAGACTACCCGGCGGCGATAGCAGCGCCAATACGATGAGGGATGAGGGAGAAACGAGAGGAGGGAGGATGCCATCGCTGCTGCCCGTGTTGGACGATCAATGGAGCTCAAAGGTGCGTAGAAATTAAACATTTATAAACCTAGCACCGCCCCCTGAGTGTGTGTGTGTGTGTGTGTGTGTGTGTGTGTGAGAGAGAGAGAGAGAGAGAGAGAGAGAGAGAGGAGATCCATGTTTGGTCGAATAGCCAAATGTATGATGGCTGTTTTTGTTGTTGGTTCCTTTGTACGCCAGTATGAATAATGCCCAGCACCACTAGTGAGATGGGAGTCTGGGACCTAGGCTAACAACATCGTACTGTCTACCAATTTCTGAATTATAATTCATTTTCTTTTTCCATAAACAAAATCATTTTTTATAATCATGTATCTAGAGACGTAGCGTATCTAATCCTATGTGTCTTGAAAAATCAAAACTTTTATATTGTGCTATAACTAAAAAAATCTTATTGTGAAATCCGCAACATTAATTTTGTTTAATAGGTAATCATCAGTATTTGCCTTGATCCCAGCAACGACCACAGCAAGGTGCTGCCCTCATCCTCGCCATCCCATCTATCGATCCTGCCTTGCACATTCCGCTGGGGCAGCGAACGTGTCGTCCCTGAACCCAGGGTCGGGTATACTTGACCGAAACAGAAAAACAAAGTGGAAAGAATCGAAACCAAAACCAAAAGAGACTGAACGAAAAAATTGGTTCCTCATTCGATTTTTGTCTGGAAGGAGAACTAAAATAACCAAAAGAAATCTCAATTCCTACTCTAAGATAAACTAGTTTGCCAAGCTTTTAGTCCTGGGAGCGTAGTCCCGGTTAATTCACTGGACTAAAGTCCCTTGACAGCCGGGACAAAAAGCTCCCAACAGTTAATTTGCATCTATAGTCGATAATAGCTACAGCTAAGCCATTGGGGCAGCAGCAGAGGCAGAAAAGAAGAAGGTCTCTCTTTCCTAAGAAACTCGATCTCATTTCCTTCTAAACAAACTCAATCTCTTTGGTTGAGAGATTTCGGATTTGTACAGTCACTGCACAGAAAAGGAGATGTCTGTTCACCAGCAGTGAGGGGCCATCCATTCATAGTTTGGTGCCGAGGCAGTCCTTTTATTGCGCGCCAACAGCTTGATCAGGTCACCACACTTCTCCTCCAGCTGCCACCCACTTCGGACATGGACCGTAGGCTAAGCTCACTTTGTAAGAAAACGACGACCTTGACACCTCCCTTCACTATACAAACAATGAAGATGGTGAACTCCTCCGATCCGTGGTCTAATTTTTGTTGTGGAAGAACAGGGCGCCACCCAGGGTCGTTTTTTTTCACTTGGCTACCGCAAAGGGGAAAATTCAGTGCAAGACTAACCCCCTTAGGAAAAGGATCGTCCAGAGCTCAGTTTGTAGCCTGTCACTCTGCTGAAGAAACACCGGCCCATATAATCCTTGGCTGCCCGGTGGCGCACCAGTTCTGGGTGGCTGTCAACATTCCAACGCGGCAGGACTGGGGCATTCCAAAGTTACAGGAAATTCAGAACCCTTCACACATCCCGGCCAAGCACTTTGGGACGTTCCTGATCCTGTGCTGTTGGCACATATGGAAGAGACGGAATTTTCGTGTTCGGGGATGAACGGACATCGCTTCCTGCTACCTTGGGCTGCCTGCAAAGTCTGAAGCCATGCTCTGGAAGGCAAGGCTGCCAAAGAAAGACAGCCGTCGGGGACGCTTGGTGTTCAGTTCTGGTCAGTCATGCGTTTGTAACTCTTTAGCTTCTGTAAAAATGGTAAACTGAAAATGGTTACTTTTATACTTTGACAATTCGGCTATTAAAGGCCAACATAATGAAATCAGGTGGAAACTGCCCCCCCACCCACCCACCCCCGTCTACTTTTCAAAAAAAAAAAAATCTCTTTAATTCTAAATATACTTTAGCAGGGCCGCCCCTCCAGCCCGTTTGGCCATGTGCCCGGCCTCCATGTAGGCGTATGACAAATATAAGTACCTTTTAGTTAGTCTCATAAGATTCTAATCCGATGCGGAGCATGAAGATTAACTATAACTAACAAAGAATCAATATAACTTAGATGGCAAACTAAATATTATTATGGTATAATATTCAGTCAAACTTATATGTTTTGAGTCTTTAGGATTCCTTGAAACGACTTCTACAATTTGGGAATATATGTTTTGCATGCATGTGCTCAACTTATATTGTTGAAAACAATAAGTTGGAGGAAGTTCTCCCCGTTTGCTTTCCAAAAAAAAAAAAAAAAAAACAATGCAAGGACTTGAGATGGAACAAAAGAGTGGATACAAACTCCACTATGTTTTGGCTTCCTTCCCCAGATTTGATTTTGAGTTGAGCACACATGCATGCATGCAAAAGGAAAACTATCTATATATTTCAGGTTCTATCTGATTCAAGCTGCAGCTAGGTATCATGGGGCAATCTGTGCGAGCACCTCTCCTCGAGAAGGGACGGGCAGCTGCGAGATGTTGAAGCCATCAGTCGCCATGACTGCCTTGAGATTACCAGGAGCCCTGAGGATTCAAAGCACGCAGCCTTGAGCCTCCGGCAGGCATGCTGCTCTGCCAGGACCAATGTCGTCTGCAAGGCTGACGTCCACGCAACTGCACAGCATGTCCTCACAGATCAACTTGAGCTGGAGGCTCATACCGGTCCGCCGCCACGAGAAGATGCTGAGTCATCCCCTGTCCTGTCGCCCACATCAATTTCTGGTAGCGAGTCGGTGTAGATGAAGTGGAGCATGTATCTGAACACCCCTGGCCTCTATATCTCGTACGTGGACCGTTGTCAGTTCAAATTTGGACCGAACAGCCAGCCTTGAACACGGACAACCGTACCGCCAGCACGCACCGGTGAGCCGTGAATAGCTCGCCATGGACCTCAAACTCCACATCCCCTCCCACCATGCTTGCAAGGAGGTCGCCAAGATGCCGTGCCAGGTCGAGCGGCGGACGCGGCGGTGGTGCAGCGAGAGTGGTCTCCGTGCGGACGTCCTTGAGGACGGTGTGGTCGCATTTGATCAGCAAAGCTATCATAACATGACTCCAACTTCTTCCTCTCCAATAAACTTATGGTACCCCAGGATACAGATGTGACGAGAAAAACGATTATCTTTCTCGCAAAAAGTGTAAACGTAGTCTGACTTTCCGGCATGGTTGAGTAAACTGAAGCGAATTCTTGCTTTCACTTGGTCCTTAGCGATAGGATTCTCAATATGTACAAAGACAGATATGTAATCGGCGCTCTCCTCGTCGACGCCGTACGTCCGGGTAGTAACGGAGGATCCACCGATGACCGTCGACGCTGAAAAACACCAGAAGAGAGGCTCTTGCCGACGCCCAGCTGGCCCCATGGTTATGGAGCATCCCTTCACCTCCAGAACGTGCAACCCAGTCACCATCTCCCGGGACAATGGTAGTTTTGCTGCTGCAGCCCGAGACGTCGCTGACGGAAAGAGTTGAACTCTTGTTGCCCATGCTGAACGCAAAACTTTGCGCCGGCCGGGAGGCAAGAAGGGGCCGTCTGTTTTTATGGATACGAACTCGTTCGCGTGCAGGGAGAAAACGCGAACCGGCAGCAAAGCGGGAAGGGGGTGGTTTGCGTGGGATGGGAGGCACATTATAGAAAGACACAGTCCTTTTTCAATCCTGGAAGACAACGGCCCCTAAACCACACGATCTCAAAGACACGTATCCTCTTACTCCTTTCAAATTCTTTTCTGTTCTCATATGTCACCGACGGCCGTTACTTCGACATCATGGCTCATCCTTCTTTCGCGGCACCACTGGCAGCAATGCGTGTCATCCTCGGAAGCCACGTGCGCCTGAGTCTTTGGACAGAGTCAATGGAGCGCTCCCATGAGTCCTTTTGCGGAAGGAAGCCAGATGCAACCAGCCGTCGGTGACATGCCAATCGCATGATGCCAGGCGCATGTTTGCAATCGAGTTGCAACTTCCTCACGTCGTCCACTATATGAACAAATTTGTTTTGAAAAACTACTTTTATAAAAGTATACATATATATATATATCACTCTTTGATAAATATTTTTATAATAATAAGAGGTCAAAGTTGTGTTTTTGGAGACCGTGTCCACTTTCCTAAACATCAAGTTTTTTTTTTAGGTATGAGGTGTTGCACTGGGGGCTTACAAAACGATGAAGAAACACGATCAAATACAAGCACCGCGGGACACACAATTTCGCAAACCCACCCAATGCAAGAGGGGAAAAACCACGAGGGCAATACGAACACTTCACTATTTAGAAAGTCTATTACAATCGTGCAATGGCGGCTTATAAAGAGATGGTATGAGTAACCGCCAATGTAGTGTATATGTGCAGAAAGTAGTGGGGGCTCTTGGCCCTCTCGCACCTCAAGCGTCCTGAGGTATGGCCGATGGGCCAACTTCAGAAAAGTTGTCCCTTGTCCGCCCTTTAATAATCTGTAAGATAATTTGGAACATATTCAATGGAGGGAGTATATGCTTATGTTAATTCACTCTTTAGTTTCACCATTTCTCTTGCATCTCCCATTTACATGTTGCATGAAAGGCCCGTCGCGGATATTCAAGAAGTGCATTTTCTACCTTTTAATCCTACCGAGAAGCGAACTGCACGAACCTTACCTTGATGCCAACGGAAAGATGCACAAGATTTCCAAGGGAGCGCCACATCAGGTAGTTCTAAGCTCTATCAGCATCATCATATATGTAAGCTATATCATGCGCTGATGGTTATTTGCACTGATCAAAGTTTCCCTCCCCCCACCCGAGGGAAATTCTTGACCTCGTGCACAACAAGTTCGATATTGAAGCAAGAGTCACCGATGTCATCAACAATTTCATAAAAGCATGAATTACTGCGATCACTTGTTGTGGCGTACCAGTTAGAATGACCAAATCAATTATAGAAGACTGAATAACCGATCGAAAGTGAGTCATGGCACCTTCAAGGCACTTTGTCTAACGCCGCTCATTGAACAACTATGCATGACAAAGCTGAAACAATCGCCAGGCAAGCCTAAAGCATTAGGCCAAGATAACCACGGTATAGTTTGCGCTATCGCAAAAAAAAGGTATAGTTTGCTCGATACCCCTCCTACTAGGCTTACCAATGCTCATATGGTTTTTAGGCGATCAACTTCCTTGTCGACAAGGGACAATTACTGGCTACTAGGCTTACCTTCATTATTTCAAGATTCTGTTACAATGCACAATGGCGGCTTATAAGAGATGGTGTAAGGTAACCCCAATCAAGGGTATATGTACCGCACTACCTGAGGCTCCGCCCGTCCCCCCCCCCTGTGGGCCACTTCAACCTCCGCTCTCGCTACAGTTGTTCGCCCTTAATAATCAGCAAGATAATGTGGAACATTCAACATATCAATGGTTTACAAGAATCATAAATTGCAAAGATAGGTCACCGGACAAGTAGTCTGTTTCTCCCTCATAACAGCTTGGCTTCACCCTCTTTCGCATTGATATGGAAGTTAGAGCTTCCCTCCATTCATAATGCCGCCCGTGCACGGGCAAGGCTGTGGCGGCCCCGCCCGCAATAATGAACGTGGGCGAGCCATGTTTTTGGTGTCGTGCCGGGCCGCCTAGCGTGATAGTGCCAAATGGAAATCTTTATCTAGTGGTATCGATGATGGGGGCACATGCCCCTAAGAGTAAAAAAATTGTGTCCAACAAAACCCACATGTCTCACTTTTCGGCCATATGGGAGGTGACTAGCGTGTGCCTCACTTTTCATCTATCCCACAACCTCACTTTTCATTTGTTCCACAAAAGCTTGAACCATGACTCCATGATATAGGCTTCCACATAAAAAGCCAAAGAACTTGAGCCACTTGTTCTGTCTTCTCCTCTCTAGCTTGTTGACCTCAAAAATCTTGAGCGGTCCTCGCCATCAATGAGGGAGAGGCTCTACTTTGCATTTTAGGTGGTGGAACACCTCATCTAGCTAGAGCTCCTTCTTATGCACCTACCCACGGGATTATCGCTCACAACATTGTATTGCATCCAGAAGGAAAAAGCAAAAGGCATAGATGGCCAAATGGGCTAAGTTTGTTTGGTGGCACTAGGCACCCACCACACAAAAGCATGGCCCAACACGAAGTACAAAGTGCGAGTGCCGACATCGAGCATGGGTGTAGTGTTTGTTCCTAAACCACAAGTCTAGCATGTAGTGCCTACAGAGGCACATGCATGGGTCAACGTTGTCATGGCCTTATTCATCTTAATCCTAGTCTTAGATATAAACAACCATTGTCTCCCAGTTCTTCATCTCACCCATCATAGTCGCTGTTGTTGTGTTGAACTCGCGGTTATAGACTCCCTCCCCATTTCGATACCACGCGACTCCCTCCAACCGTTTGATGGCGCCGCCACCCTTCTTCCCAACCCAACCACCCCGGTGCTCAGCCTTCACAACCCCGGGCCATCAATGCTATGATGATGATGTATTTGTTTGTGTTGTTGGGAGGAGGACGACAACGCTAGTATCCAAAGAAGAGATGACGATGGACGCATCGATGAGGAGATCGACGAGCAACTTCATATTTCTTAGGGAACCTCCAAAGGTGCAATCAACCAAGCCCGCCCGTGAAATCGATTTTTGGCGCATGGTTCGATGTCTCGGTGTGAGCATCATTGAGTGGGGCCCAATCTGAACTCTTCTTTCTCTACCTTTCCCCATTCTTCTTCTCCCTTTGTCTCCCCCATTCATCCTCTCAATCCATCATCACAGCCCGCAGGGGTGGCACGCCAAAGGGAGCAGGGCGCGGCGCGGAGCAGGATGGCGGCAGAGCTCAGCAAGCGAGCGGACCACGTCGAGCCCACGCCTACGACGGCTTGGCTCGACAAAATTCCGCTTGAGATCCGTGTCGCCAACGGACCTTGCCTGCTGAGATGAAGCCCGACGACGAGCGCCGCCACCCTCGCGGGTCGGACGAAAGCACGGGTGCACGGGGTCCCCCTCTCGGCTTGCCACCGGTCCTCCCATTTTTATTCTCTCGCCGAGCCATCGCGAAGATGCGAACCAATTTTTTTCCTCACGGTTCAGTGTCAAAGAATGTGTGAGCGAACCGTGGCCCCTTTTCTCTCGCCCCACGGTTCGGGTTAGAGGACACACTGGAGCTGCTCTTATCTATACCTACTAATAATGCAAAGAAATAACAAAAGGCCCAACCTTCTAGACAGATATACGAGTCCACTCGACCAAGGTGTCTAGCCTTCTATACGAGTTCACTTCGACCAAGGCGACTCAACTCAACCATGGATTGTATTAAACAAATCATACTAGGAAACAAGTCCTAGATAGAGATACGAGTCCAACTTCGACCATGGATTGTGTTAAACAAATCATACTAGGAAACGAAGTTCTAGACAGAGATACGAGTCCAACTCGACCATAGATTGTATTAAAACAAATCATACTAGAAAACGAGTCCCCGATTGGACAACGAAGTTCTTTTTATATTGGCGCATGCTTATATATATATGAAAATATCGACTATAGAAGTAATCATATAGACAACAATCGAGTGCAACTTTTAAAGCTCCAAGGTTCACAGGAAGTCCTCGATCAAGTAGAAGATGAGGAGGCGGATGAACAAGAACAAGATATGAATGCAGGTTAGTATATTACTTTTTAGCAAAAAAGCTTCAACTTCCATGCCCAAACAGCTAGATCTCACTTAGCCCCACTAATGGTCGGGCATGGGTGGAGCCATGGTTCCATACCATGAAATTGCTTTTGGCAAAGAATGATGATCAATGTGCACCTATGACTGAGTCCTTTTATGCAATGGTAGCCTTGTGATGCAAAGTTTTTGCCATTGCTCAGCAGAGAACATAGAGCTCCTCACTTCTATCATCTCTTATTCATGATCTGAGAGCATCAAGGAGAAGTGAGGAGTTCCATATTCTTTTAGCAGCCTATGATACAAACCTTCTGGC
This sequence comes from Hyparrhenia diplandra, assembly GCA_015847255.1. NCBI lineage: Eukaryota > Viridiplantae > Streptophyta > Magnoliopsida > Poales > Poaceae > Hyparrhenia > Hyparrhenia diplandra. The sequence goes on along the minus strand of JADLZK010004163.1, from coordinate 9,849 downwards.
CGAGGCCACTGCTTTTTCTTGCCACCTATGGAAGCTTTGCTCTTATTTTCATTATGTTGTTCTCTTATCTCATTTTGTACTTGGCCAATGATCCAATTGAGGCCTTATTTTTTTGACAATTGGTTTTGAAATGCTTACATTTTTTTGACTATGATGTTAGTGCCATGAATATGAGCTGCATTATCTTTATTACCTCACGGTAGTCATCAAACCGGTGACTAACATCCATTCCAACCAATGATGGAGTCAGAGTTCCATGGCTCCTGAAGCTAGAATGGATGTTAGCTCACGGTTCCATGGCTACCATGAAATTGCTTTGGCAGCAATGATGATCGATGTGTACCCATGGATCGAATCCTTTATGCAATGGTGGCGCTTTGGATGCAAAAGGATTTTTGCCGCCGCTCCAAATGAAAGAACATCGAGCTTCTCACTTTCTCCATGATCCTCACTTGTTCATGGTCTAAGAGCATCAAGGGGAGGTGAGGGGCTCGATGCTCTTTTAGCGTAAGGCTACACTATCCCGATGCCGAGGCCCCACCTATATTACCTCATGTTTTGTCATCAAACCGTGACTAACATTTGTTTCTACTTCCTTAAGGCTATGGCTTGGTATGTTGTATACCGTGGTGAGGTTCCCGGAGTCTATGATAGCCGGGCAAAATGCAATGATCGGGTGAGTGGTTTTCTAGGCAGCGGTCACAAAAGTTTCGCACGAGAGAAAGCTCTGAGAAGCTTTCTATGTTGAGTACATTGGTAATTTGGACCCACCCACTGCTGGGTGCAAGTTCCACCATCGCTCGAGGTTTTGTTCTTTGGTTTTGTTGAGTCATTGAAACTTGATGGACTATGAGTTGTACGATGGAACTAGACTTGATGCCTTGTGATGGATATTGGACCACTTAACTATGTTCGGATCATAGACCTTATTATGTGCCGTTTGTGATATATATATGGATTACTGTGATTGAATGGATGTGAAATACATGAGAAATATTATATATGTGTCACATTTGTTTGTGAAGGAAAAAAGGAAAAAAACAAATTTTATAGACTTTTGCGAGCGGTGCTCTCCTGTAAAGCCCTCTTTGCCGACTATTTTTTAACAGTAGCACCGAGCAAATGGGGAGAAAATGGATGCCCGACGGCCACTTCCCATATTTTGCCAGGAGTGGGATGGCAAATGCCGTAGGCAAAGAATTTTCCAGGGAAATTTATTTTTTTTTGTTTTTGCCGAAGTGTTGTCCTGTTTGGTGCTCGGCATAGAGTTTCCAAAAAAAATGCGACAGCTTTACTAGCTGGATCTCGGCAAAGACATGGAGTTTGGCCGAGAGGCCCGACGGCGAGTGCTGGGCGAAGACCGTTGTAACGCCATCGCCATACAATGGCCGATTCGCGGTCACTTTTCTTAGGCTGACGGCTGCGTTGCTGCTCGGGCGAATGCTTCACCGACAACTGGTGGTCAGGGTGCTCGGCTTAGGACCCGGCGGGGGTCGAAATTTTTTTCTGCCCGTCCTATGCCGAGCACTGTGCTCGATGAAGACGATGAAGACGGCCAGAGGGCCTTTGCCGTGCGTTCCTGGTTCCTGGTGCTCGGCGAAGAACTAGTCTCTGTAGTGATTGGATCGGCATCATCCCGTTTGAGTGGAGAGGGACAGGAGGAGCGATCATTACCAGTTCCGTGCTCGAGGACGTCGAATACTGAGGGCCGGTGGAAGTGGTGGGGGCAGCATGATGAGTTTCGCGGTGGGCTGGGCGATGGTTCGTGATTTTTTTTTTTCTCGTCTGGTATATATGTACAGAGATGGGCACGGTAGCTAAATGGCACTTGAGTACCACAGATTAGTAGGTTCAGGGATGCAAGACAAGGTTGTACCACCAGAACATACGCACAAATAGGGTTAAACATTTTTTGCAGATAACCTACAAAAAAATTTAGCCTATATTTTAGTATGCGGTATCGCGTCTTGCATTCTAGTAGTAGAGTAGCATGTAGTAGCACGGCTAACAAACGGTGCGATGCATGTTCCGCTGCTGGAACGTTGTTTGTGCTACTCCAACAACCGAAGTAACTCAGTTGAGTAAATTTGATAAATCCAGATGCAGAGACGAAGGAATAAAGACTAAAAAGAAAAGTAATCTGAGTAAATTTTTGAGACAAAGGGAACATAAAGTATTATATGTATTGTTAGTGATTCAGAAGCCGATGTATCTTTCATCAGTTTCAGTGACGACAACCTACGCACACACCCGTATAACAGTCGGCTGTGAGTCACCAAACCATCAGCACGGCCCACTTAGTGCGTCGCCGTTCCAACCAGCCAGTCGCTGCTGCTGTCGTCGCCACAGGGCCCCTTATGAGGCAGAGCCAGAAGGCAACGACGGAAGCAACGAGGGCGGCGACAATGCAAAACCAGGTGACCATCAGACACGGCAGCGAAAAACGGGCCGCGTATCCCCGGTCTCAAAAAAAAATCAGACACGGCAGCAGCTGGTGGAAGGGAAGACAACCACGACGCCGTTGAGAAGTTATTTGACGGTTGCCGCAGTCGCGATTCCGCAGTGGTGACAGCGTCACAGACTACCAACAACGGTGTCAGCGGCAGGAAGAGCATCAGGTGGCCAAGGTAATGACACAAAGACAGCATGGTGACGGGAGATCAGCCACTGCACGGGACGGTCCAGGTTCGACTCGCCTGATCGTCATTGCTGTTCCTGTTGCTGACCGTGACAGCGACGGCAGCGCCATTACCAATTGAATGGCCGCACAGGGTGGTGGTATGTTGGGTATGAGACGAGATAACTATAATTAAAAATCAAGAGGTGTCTGAGACGGACAGCATCGCAGAGAGTTAACTGCAAGACTTATTGTTGTTTAACTGTTTATTACAAAAACCCTTGTTCCAGTGAAAATGAAGAAAAAAAAAAATGAATGTTCTATTTGTCTGGGTTACAAATAAATTTACAGCACGCCTGTGATAACAACCCTAAAACATACAAACTTTTAGCAAGCTGAGAAAATTTGACAAACTATGCGAAGCTGAGGTGTGTTTGTTGAAACAAATAATACGCTAAAAACTCAAGCAAACCTTATAACTCTTATTCTGTAACCTATGGGTCAACAGAAGAAATGCCAACTGAACCTTGTTGTGCTGAACGCGATGCTCACACGTCCGGTAGTCTTTTCAAGCACCTGCTTTCATTTTGGTGGATGGGTACAGCCAGGGCTTGACTGCGGCCAACAAATGTGTTTGTGATCTGGGGACAGGATCGCCCCCCAATCAACTTGGACATCCTGTGGGATGCTGGCGGTAATATCCCATGTTTGCTGCCAGGAAATAAAACCAAGCAACACCACATAGCCAACACAGCCGAGCCTCTCGAGAGGCATAAAATTGTAATTGCAAAGTCACCCCCACAATGATTGGCATCATTTTGTTGGAGTGAAGAGAGAGGAACAGAAGTGATCATTACCAGTAATATGTCATCCGCAATATCGGCCCTTCACAGCATCAAGCATACCAGGGTCTCGTGGGGGGTAAGGGGCCATTACAATATGCTTCACAGATAGCCTGCAGATCACAACAAATGTCTTAGGTTCACCATATAGAATAAGCAATACAAGTCTCTCAAGCATGTGTGGTCTGGTAACTCTTCCCATAAACATCCATTCTAGAAATGCGATCGAAAAAAAAAAAATCTGATATTATAGAAGTGTGGTATTGTACAGTTGGAGAATGTCATGATCAGTAAACGCCCCATATTAAACCTTCTCCAAACTCCACACCTCTTTGTTAAAAAATTGTAAGTCCCTATAACAAACATTACAATAAATTGAACTGTACCTCCCAGGCTGCAGTCATTTCTTCATCATACCCTCCCATCTCGATGGCGTGGGCGCTCTTCCTCAGATAAAAGTCAAATCCTGTCTTGCCCCTGCAAACCATCACAATAAAGTAAGCTGATAGCAGCAGAATACAGCCAAAAAGAGCAAAAACATAAGAAGAAAAGTGTCTAGAAATCTTGCATTACTGTTTCGAAAGTTTTAATTTTGTCCCTTCAAGACGCTGGAAGAAAGTAGTTGTGTTAATATGTAAGCAAAGGATAGTGATACTCTTTTTCTAAGTACTTTCTTTGAAGTCTGATGTAGGTACAATAAGTTAATTACCCCCGAAATGCCATACTATCACATCTTGTAGCAACCAGTAGGTCTCACCAACTACATGGTACAAAATCTGAGCATGATGATGCAATTTCTATCTGCAGGGAGTAAAAATCTCATGAGAACATAGATTTTCAAAGGCCAAAAAAGCACAGCATAACTTCTGCAGTGCCAAAAATGCTGTGACAAATTACTATGAGAATCAATCAAATCCTAGCCATCTTGCTCAACACATCCAAAAGGAAATCATCCCTAGAGATACAGTAAGAAGCCAGATCTACATTGGAGCAAAAACAGATGCTACTACCACTCTGACATGTCAATCCATTTCAAACATGCTAAAAAGGTTCCAGCATAATGGACTCGCGGCTGCAACCTGTCTCAATGGGATGGTGGCGACAGCCAACTAAGAGGATGGTGAAGGAGCAGGCAACTAAGAGGATGGTGAAGGAGCAACATTGCAGATTTCATTCCATAGTCATCTCCCGCGCATGGAAGATCATTTCAATACAACAGAACATATGTGTGTCTTTGAGAGGGCACCTCCTCAGAGCTCAGGCGCGCATCGTCATCAGGTTAGTGTTGAGGAAGTCAAACCTCCTGCATGGCAGGATGGAGGAAGAATGTTTCTGCTTCAAGGCGCTTGATAGCGGCCTTTATTTTTTTCCATTTGGTAGTGCAAATGTTCAGTTAGTTACCCTTTTGGCGCATTATTTGAGTATGTTTTGTTTCTGTTTTTGTGTCATTGGGATGTTTGTATTTGCAACTTTCTTTCGGTACTTAATACAGTGACCGAGAAAAAAATGGAGACATTGATATTGGCTATGAGCTCATGCCACTGTAAGAAAAATTGGAGACATCAACAGACTGCTGCATGGCTTACCTTTTTCAACTTCTCAATATCTGTAAAGAAAAAATTGCACGGTCCTCTGCATTATTGACATACTTCAAGTCAAGCATTATAGTCTTCTTAGAAGTTTCCAAGACTCTGTGTATGAGAAAACAAAGCCATTAGTGACTATAGAGGTGAGAGAACTAATCGCCTCCTGTTAGTCCCAATCAAGCCCGGTTAGGTTTGATCATTAGGGTGGTTACAAATAACCAAATAGCAAAGTAACAGATGATGTTTCAACCTTTTGGTAATATGGATAGTAGCTAAACAACTTTTTTTGCTTGACCAAGAAGCATTGGGGTATGAGAACCAAATCCAGAGTTGAACTCTTCACTGGTAAAAGAGAAAGTTAAGTAAGAAAAATTGTTAAACAGTTTAAGTATTCCCTGTACAAGCATAAGCTCACCTTTAGCTTATTGACCCAAACAACCTGATCACAAGGTTCAGAAATTTGTCTCCACTTAACAGCAATGTTATAGACATCCTGCCAGGAAAGAGATCCCAGAGGAGACCTTGTCTCATTTGGGCTGGAAGTTGGAGATCCAGCCAAAGTGCTAGTGCTACAATAACCCCCCCGTTCTGGCTCATGTTAAGTCTATCCCCTTTCCTAACTAACTTTTGCGATGTTCTTCGGTTCCTTAGAAAGTTTCGCCTTGACACTTTCTGAGCAATCTCAATAGCAGCCAACCCGCCATGCGTACTCAAAAGTAAAAACAGAAGTTAATAAAGCAGGACCACAATGCACCATAAAGCAAGAGTACTCTAGTACACCAAATGTACATAGCACAGTGGGAAAAAGCAACGTAAATGAGTAGCCAAGCCGCCATCACTGGCCCAACATCATGCAGTTCAGAACTGCTATACTGCTCAATCTGTGCTAAAAGGCCATTCATCAAACTTATCCAGATAAGAAGTAGCCACAAAAAGAAGCTACATACATATATTGACCCAGCAAGCTTGATTTATCCTTCAGTAATATCCCCAACAAGAATTTGCTATGTGTTCACCCACAGTGACAGTAGACCAAACTCAACACAGTATTCCTTGCATATCAATCCAAAACAAAGCAAGCAAGTAAGCATCACAATATACTTCCTCTATTGTATATATTGATTAATGCTTCACCATATCAGCTGTTGCCAACCTCAAATATGTCACGTTCTCTAGGTGCACATATATTCCATAATTGCAAATCAATAATAATTCAAACAAAATAAAGGAACTGAGATCATGATGAAGCACTCCCTTCTATCTGGAAGCAGTCGAACAATAGTCAATAACAACATATTTTGATGGCAGCGGCTAACGCTGGAAAATGTAAAACTTCAAGAGGGATACCTGACGTTGATTTGGTAAGAAGCCACTCGAATACTGTGGTCTAATCTTCTTCCCAATTGAATCTGCAGCTAGAAGAAGGGTTGTTTGATGCTTTGTAATTTGAAGTCTTGCTTGTTAAGGCGCATTTCCTTAATGAGATGAGAACCAATGGTGGCTAAGCATAAACCAGCCACATTTTTGGGATGTAATCGTTGCACCAATATTCCCCTGTTATCCACATAGAAGCCTTTTTAGGTTTGATGCACCACAAATGAATTGCAATAGGGGCACATGGGATAATTTTAACCTTAAATAGTGGTCAACATCGCCATCAATGTTGAACTGAGAGAACTCTAAATTGGCCTTTGAAGCAATATACAGAGCCATTTCCTTCTGCAAGAAAAACCAGTAATATTATCGTAGTTAGGAGAGAGTGAATGAAATCTGAAAAAATAGTAAGCTGCCAAAAATAAGAGACCACTTTTTAAAAATAAGCAACTGGGAACGCAGGCGCCAGTAAATGTAATAGTGGATCAGTCTTTGTAAGAAAACAGAGGAGGAAAGTTTACCCAGAAGAATATATGTAATCATCTACATAAAGAAAAAAAGTTGGCTCTTGGCTCCATACAAACATAAGATCAACATGGCTACTGCAAGTGTAATGTAGCTTATTACCACAGTAGGGGATTCCCCTTACTGCTGCATTTTCCCAAAAGTGTAATGGTTTACGCATTCAATCAATGTGATTCTATAGGACACGTAAATTCATGATAAGTTATAAGTTAACAAATATCCCAAGCATGTATAAAAACTAGGTTTTGTATCATCTGATTCTAACTCACTAGTAATGTATACGGGATTTCAGTTAAAGTATTCTTTGCATGCACCTCAAATGACTTTGAAAATTTATCACAGAAAATGTATATGGGTTTTAATTTCTAAAACAAAGAAAGCAGGTTCCACGATGAAAAGGAGAAAAGATTGCATTACCTGGTAGAAGGACAAAACATTGCAACACAAATTTATCCATGGAATCAAGTTCCAAATCAAGTACATCATCATAATCTTTTATCTTCACAAAAAAAGAAATAGACTATATAAACATCATGAAGCTAAGAAACATAAGTCAAGTAAAAATGAGTGACTACATGCTGCTGCTAAAAATAGAACATGGGACCGTAGTATAATGATATAGATGTATGCAACCAATTATGCATGCAGCCTAGAGGTATACCTCCATTCCACTAATTTATAGGTTGTTTTTGGCTTTTCTGTACATAGTAATCTTTATTATGTATCTAGAAATCGATGTCTAGGTGCAAAGCAAAAGTTATGTACCTAGAAAAAGCCAAAATGACCTATAATTTGGGACAGAGGGTGGTATTATCATTCCAGTGAATGTTTATGCGCAATTCACCAAATCAGATGGTGCAACTTGCTCATAAAAATAAAAGAGATGGTGTAACATACTGCAGCTTTATATTCTCCCAATTGCATGATGGCATGAGGCACCAAGTATAGGCACTCTATACTTGAACCTTCATATGTCAAAAGCAATTGATAATTTTTAATAGCACTCCTGCAAAAAGTAAGGGTGAAGGAGTTAAACTTAGGAAAGCTACCAAATGTAGCTATCTGAGATGAACACATGGATACTAGTAAAAGCAAAACTAAGCTGGATGCTAGTACCAAGCAAGGAAGAATCAATATGAAAAAGAAGCGCTTCTGGGCATGTATTACAAGATGTACCTTAGTGAATCACGCTAAAAATTCATGCTAATTGTAAACTATACATGCACACAGAGTGTCTGTTATATCCTATACTTGTGTTCTAATCAGTGTGTCTGGTGCAACCATGATACCTAAACACCAACCCCTTTCAGCACAAAAGATAGTAAAGCATTGCAATCACATAAAAACAGCATCCCTATAGAAAATATAGTATCACAACAGCAAGAAAAGGGCACCTGGATTCCATTCAGAACATTACGATGGCTAAAGTACAAGTACAATTATACCCACCTAAGGCTTGCGATATGTGTGTTGGAGGTGAGCTCGTCGCGAATTTAAACTAAACTCCACACCAAAAACACTCCAACACACATGGATTGAAGTGGATACATAGGCATCGAAAGAATCCTAAGCAAAGGTCTAACAATAAACAGGCAGCAGAGAAGTCAAAACAACTTAATATGTTTCATTGTTAAACAGGGCCACAATTAAAAGTAGAGGTATCTCTATGACAAACCAGAAATCAAAAATCAGCAGGATACCTATGTGCGCACTCCATTCCATGGTAGAGAATTCCACGAAGATGGTATGCTTTTGCAAACCTGGGAAATACTGCGAACAAATTAAATAGCGTACTAAATAGATTTTTAAAAAAACATCCAGTTGGGCAGGTGAAGAACTGATTATATACCTTGAATCAACTTGAATAGCTTCTCTCCAGGCAGTTCAACAACTTCTCTGGATATGCCATCAAGATAAAGCTACAATGGCAAAGACAGGCAATAAATCAATTATTCCCAAAGAGCAAAATCCACTTCTTGTTTACTAGTACAAAAATGCTGTGCTATTACGCCATTAGTATTAGTCCATTACAGCTGCTGCTATGTAAACCTATGCTAAAAGGCCATTGAAGGTACCGAAGACTATGAACAATATGTGACCCTTCATTGCCTCTAAAAATATGAGACTTCCCTGAAGTAGGCTACCAAATAAAAAATTTATTGTCCACTGCATTTTAACTAAGAGATCTGCAAATACTCAACCAATACTTCTTGTCCATTGTCAATCATGTGGTGAGCCACAGAGACGCAATCTAATCACACTAAGTAGTTTAAAAAACTTGACCAAAGTAATGCAAACTGCAATCTTCATATGTAAGTAGAAAATGGAATGTACCCGGGCAAAAGTGAGCCCAGCAGTCAAGGAAACTCTCATCATACTTTAAACCAATGAGATGCTCGCCTCAGCACGCTTATACTCTCCCGGCGATGAAAAGCGCAAGACCCTATAATAATAAGAAGAAGATTATTTGACAGCCAAACAAGAGAAATCTTTATAGTCATATTTATATTTTGTTTTGTTTTGTCTTTATGAATTCATAAGCAAAAATAATATTAACTGCCTGAAAACTAACAAAAGTCAAAAGTAGATGTACAACTCGCATGCTTTTGAATAGAACAAAAATTTACCTCATGATCTTGTTAACTTGTCTTCACTCTTTATCCTCTCTTCTTTTATTATTTATTACTGGTAGCTCAAGAAAGCACAAAAATTTTATGATTTTGTCACTGTCGCTGCAAATGACCTTGTTCTACTCTTTCACCCCTCTTTATTACTGGTATTGGTAGGCCATGTTGGTGCTCTCTCAACTCTAGCCTACCCAACTTGATTGGAGACCAAAACGCTTTGTTGCTGCTGTTATTGCACGGTCTCATAAAAATTCCCTCATAGCTCAAATTTAAACATA
>JADLZK010004162.1:0-28963 GCA_015847255.1 Hyparrhenia diplandra | reverse complement strand
AAAAGTGAGAAATTTAAGCGCTAATGGTTCGCCCAAAGAAAAGGAAGCACCCTATTTCCGAAGACGGAACCCGATTTTACTTGAGGCCTAATTTTGAAAAAAACACAAAGGATACGTATCAATAAAAAGAAAAAAGTGTGGGCGATGGAAGCCATGGACTGCCTCTCCCTTGCCGGCAAGATGGAGGGAGACCCTTACGTAGCCCCTCCCCCAATTGCTGAAAGGAGGCACAACTTTTATTAAATTGAGGGACAAAGAAAGGCAATTAGAAGGTGCTTTGTTAACAAAACGTGATCAGCGGGTAGGCTAAACTATTGATCGATGGATGCAACACTCAATTGCTAAAATGAGGCACAACTATTATTAAATTTCAAAACTAAATTGAAGAATCATGAAGCGGTAACATTGACAAAGGGACACACTGCACGCCCGACCACTCGGCTTGTACTTGGACAAAGAATGTTGATCCATCTCTAGGGCGGGATTTCCAACGGATGATGAAAGGGAAACCTTGCTGATTTTTGCACTCGCACCTTGCATATCAAGAGAAGAAATGTGAATCAAATTTATGAACTGAAAACCAAAGAGAGCATCGAGACAATAGGGATAAATGAGGCACATAGAGTAGACAGAGAAACTAACCTAATGCAGAGAAAAAAAATTCAGACATACATCTATCATTTCATCTATCTAAGGCGGCAAAAGAAAGGGCCTACTTCTTACTGGAGTGTTGATAATGCCCAACCAAAATGAGGGACTGATCCGCTTTCGAGGTGTCTCATGGATTTGTTAAGCTATCCGCGAGATCAAACCATCTGAATTTCATTGTTCTAGCTAATTTAATTATGGACCTTAGTTTACGAAATAGCATCTATGCATCGGTTTAGGTTTGTATTACACAATATTTGTGTTACAATCCCCGACTAATGGGCTATCGGCAATTCATGAAGCATATTGCGGGGTAAGCGAAAAGGCAAATTAAATATGCAATTATACGAACACACATCACCCGCACATGGTTGTTCCCTGTTCTCTATTTGGAGCCAAAAAAAAGCGATCTATGGAAGCCAGAATCTAATGTGGCAAAACCGTATATACTTTGCGGCCATCGTAAGGCCTTTAGTGCCGCCTATTTATAACATTACGAACCGGTCTCGTGAGTTGATGTACTTTGTGGACATATATAATTGCAAAGCTTGTCATTACTTAACATAATATAAACTCAGAGCCATAGCGTAATGCGTGTAGGCAAGGTTTCTTTTCCTTTAATGTCAATTGGTGCAAGCACCTAACATAATCCATCCGAGCACGTTGAAAAGTTCCAGTGCATCCAAAGAAATTCCCCGAGAACTAAGAATGTAGAAAATAATTACCGTTCTTACCTCCAATTTGCCGACATTACTTAATTTGAGTTCTTCTTTGACACTTCCTCATGAGTCTCATTTGTTGTCTAACCATCATGACCGCCAAGGACTAAGTTTGATATTTGAGAAACCAAAGGGCGCCACCGATGCATGCAACAAATTTCAGTTACACAATGCACTATCCTTTAAAAAATTGGACACCGATAAGGAAACCGCTTAGGACATCACCGAAACTTATCTATTGCAACCATCCAAATGTTATGTAGTGGGAAAAATTCACTTTGTCCAAAGAAAGGTGAACCAAACTATGAAATCGCATTTAAGGAACATGAAGGAGATGACCAAGAGATTAGTTAGGTACTACTCCATATTTGTAATAAGCGGTTTGGAGGTAAGAACAATGAGTAATCTGGGATTGCGGATCTGAACCCATAGTAGAATAGTAGATAGTGTCACATCTCTAAATTCTCATAGGCTTCAACATTTCACACTCCTCTAGGTTTTGCCGGGCATTGTAACCTACCGTAACCGGCAGAAGGAGCAATGAGTAAGTTTAAATCAGTCAAAAAAGAGAAGTAACCTGCAAACATGCATGAATGTTAAGATACTAACGAGAAAAACAAAAACGAAGGGCTCATCGGATCACTAAGGTACTTTTATGCTCAAACTTAAACCTTGTAACAAAATAAATTAAAGAACATGCTTTGAAACCATTGCTAAACCATGAAACGCCACATGAGCGAGTAGCAATGCTTGAAACATAATTTGTATAGGCCACCAAATCGCTTTTAGAATTATATCCATCCATATGGATTTGTGCATGGGTGAAGGGCATATCTAAGGAGCATGATGGCATGATAAGAAACAATAATCTAGTATATAGTTGTATAGCAAATGTGTTAAATATTTCAGCATTTTGGGGAACTGGAGTCCGGAGATGAATATAACATGGACATGTTTGAAGAAGCGGTTAAAACACACAATTGGTATATAGTTGTATAGCAAATGTGTTAAATATTTCATAGCGTATAACTTGAACAAAAAGTAAGTTCGCCAAGTGCCAATCCCAATTCAAATTCTTCATAATAACACTCTTCTACAAATAAAATAGTTAAATTGAGAATGTCTTTTTAGTTTTCACAGAGAGTATGGTCGAGCTAAAGAGTTGACACGCACGAGATTGTAAATTCTTGCTTCGTTCACCGAGTCCCGCCTCATGCTCTTCCCATACTTCATAATGGGTTACTGGGGAAAAACTACATTGTTTGAATATCTTATCATTGGAGCAGGCTATATTTGAAATTTGATCAATCGAGTCTTGCTTTTATGCCAACCTAATACACAACACAAAAACTACAGCTATCTAAAAATGCGAAAAGGAAGCATGGAATCAATGATACACATTACATCCAAGGATTAGAGCCAGTAGTAGTGCGCAGAGCATACACGCAGCCTACATGAGCAAATCAAAAGTGCATAATCATCAAAAAAAGTAAAATCACGGGAGCAAAGTCATAAATAAACCACACCCGCAGCTTGTAGTCAAATAGCACACATGATATTTTTTTTTTCATACCAAGAATAAACTACGGAATAGAACCACCAAGAGGAGTTTTGTCGGCTCATTCATATTTAGTAGCGCAACAACAACACAAAGATGAAAATTTAAAATGGCTCCTAATTGCCTAAGAAAATAAGATATCATTGGTAATACTTGACAACTTTAGTGTTATTGTGCAAATGGCGTGCATATAAATTTTTTTGTTGACAATGGCAAACCACACCTGTAGCTTGTAGTCAATTAGCACACAAGATACATTTCTTTCATACCAAGAATAAACCATGGAATAGAACCATCAAGGGAGTTTTGTCGTCTCATTCATATTTAGTAGCGCATAACAAAGACAAAGATGAAAAATTAAAAATGGCTCCTAATTGTCTAAGAAAATAAGATATCATTGGTAATACCCGACAACTTTAGTGTTTTTGTGCAAATGCATATAAATTTATTTGTTCACAATGACCTTGTATTCATTAGCAAAAAATAGAGATTGCAAAGGTAAGGTCACAGCTCATACCCGAAGGCGACCACATCGAAGTAGGGAGAACATTCATAGAACCGGTTGCCAATGTATTTTTTTACGCAAATCAACACAGAAAGCATACAGTTGTAACGAAAAAAAAAAAAAATCACAACAAAATTACTCTAGAGGCTGACCACATAGAAGTAGGGAGAACATTCAAGAAACTCCGTGTATGCAGGCACTATTTATGGAAGTTGATACACACTATTTAAGAAAGAAGCGACCACTTATTCCAAACGAAAACACGGAGGTTTGGTGTCAGATATATAATTTTGTAGGACAATTATTTAATTCTAAAACTCTAGGTTTTATTAGACTCGCCGAAGTACCACAAAGTAACATGAATCGATATTTACTTGGATATAAAATCAAATAAGGCAAATAATAAACACTTTTCATGGCAAATGTAAGTAATTTGTAACCACATATATTTAGAGTAAGCTAGGAAATCATATTCATATTCATGATAAGAAAACTCAAAGACCGGAAAGCAAGACAATGTATCTCCATCTTCATTAGTTGATATCCGAACAATCGACAGTAAGATCAGCTACATAAATAAGAATGCTTCAAGTACTGAAATGTGATGCTTGAAGATTATGCCAAATCTCACCCTTGTAACCACTAATTCAGATGCCTCTTTGTTCCATGGTCAAATCGGGACCTATGATCCAACACTTTGACCTAGATATGGGGAGATCGGGGGATGTGGCATGGATCTGTAGAGAGGAGGATATGGACCACCATAGGAGAAGAGGTAAGGTTATTTACTCACGAAGAAGACGACGAGGTAGAGACAGCCCACGGCGAGGGGGCTCCATTGCCGCGCCACCGGGGCGCCCACCGGTCAGGTGAACTCGCCCGATGACAAATGTAGTAGCTCCAGGCTGTGGGCGGCGCCGAGGGCCTGGCGACGCGCGCCGCGAGTTCGAGGGGAGAGGGAGAGGAAGGAGGAGGGCGACCACCGCATGGGGAGGAAGGCCATGCGGCGGCTACCGCCGCCACCACCCATTGCCGCGTCGGGAGGAGAGGGAGAGAGAAATAAGTACGGGTAAGAAACGTCGTGAACGACGGAAAGGGAAGAGAAGGGTCGGGAAGGGAAGGGAAGAGATAAAAGCGAAGCCCAAGATATATTTGTCCACAACCGATTATGACGAGAATCTGGGCCGAAGAGGAAAATAGAGTAGGATTAGGAGAAATCGTGAGATACTAATCGAAGCGGGTGTGGTTGAATCCGCTTCAAGAAATCCCGGCCATGTAACCGAAATCCGACAGAGGTTAATTTTTGAAGCAACGCGGGTCTGCTGGTTCTTGCCGAGGAGCCATTCACGCTTCTATCGGTTAGAAACGATCGAGCAAAAAGCGGCGACGGCAAGGGGAGAATTGCCGCCCTCGCCCACCGTGCAACGAGCTTTTTTTTTTTTTTTTTTTGGGGAGTGCAACGAGCAGTTGAGCGAGAGAAATAACAAGGAAAAAGTCCACATTTCCTCCCCAACTATCACGTAGTTCACTTTTCCTCCCTCAACTCCAAAACCCAGGACAAATCACCTCTCTCAACTTTTCAAACCATGCATTTTACCTCCCTCGGGCGGTTTTGAAGGTGGTTTTGCTACAGTAACCGCGGGTTTGCTACAGCGTCTGTGGTTTTGCTACAGTAAAGGTGCCTTTGTCTTTTTTTTTTTTTTTAATTCGGTTGAATCTTTGAAAAATCATAGTAAATCATAGAAAAATCATAAAATGAAAAATCCAGTTTTGTTGGACTCCACATGAGTAGATCTACATAGTAAATATATAATATAATATGCTTTTAGTATAAAGTTTTTTTGCTACGAAGGTTTTGTCTTTTTCTTTTTTTTTTATTTAGTTTGAATATTTGAAAAATCATAGTAAATCACAGAAAAAATCATAAAATAGAAAATCTAATTTTGTTAGACTCCATATGAGTAGATCTACATAGTGAATATATAATATGATATGCTTTAGTAAAAAGTTCTACACAGTGAATATATAATTAATTGAAATAATTTAAGTAGTCGCAACTTCTATAATTATTTTGTTGAACTAAAGTATACCATATTATATATTCACTGTATAGATCTACTCATGTGGAGTCTAACAAAATTGAATTTTTATTTTATGATTTTTTTATGATTTACTATGATTTTTCAAAGATTCAACCTAATTTTTTAAAAAAAAGAAAAGACAAAGGCACTTGGATCGTAGCAAAACCACAGACGCCATAGCAAACCCGCAGTTACTGTAGCAAAACCGTCTTCAAAACCGCCCGAGGGAGGTAAAATGCATGGTTTGAAAAGTTGAGGGCGGTGATTTGTCCGGTTTTGAGTTGAGGGAAAAAAAGTGAACTTCGCGATAATTGGGGGAGGAATGTGGACTTTTTCCAAATAACAAATGCTCAATCTTCAGCGCGAGAAAGCTCAATCGGCCCAGCGCATATCCCGAGACCTCGCACGGCGGCCTAGACGGGTGAATTCAGCCTGGACGGCCTGGGCCCAAGGAATTAGTGTGGCGTGGGCTTAGGTAGGCTGAAGGAATTAAGGGCCCATCGGCTCCCCAACTGCTCTCGCTCAAGATGGGCCATAAAGTAAGCGTATAACATCTGCTCGGCCCGTCGGCATAATTGAGTTCTAAAGCCCGCCGAAAAAACTCGACCTAAACTGGTTGCAAGAATCCAGATCCAGATCGTGTATAGCATTTCCTTCTCCGCCGGCAAATTCAAAAAAGAAAAAAACCTGCTGCGCCGGAACCGGCCCAATTCAATCACATGCACCGATAGCTAGGCGCTGTGTCTCGATCGTTAACAAAGTGAAAGAAAGGCCACGTACTCCCCTGTTTTTTTTTTTAAAAGATATAATAATGAGGACCGTATCGGTCAAGTTTGACAAAGTTGATTATAGTAATTATTACTACAATACGTATTGTCTTTGAAAATTTTACAAAAATATATTATATAATTAAATTATTATATTTATTTTGTCTCATGAATATTACTATTTTCATATAATTGTAGTCCAAATTTAAACGGTTTAACTCCTCTTGCATTCGTTTATGAACGTGACAAAAGTACACTTGCATTCCGTTGCCCAAATCACTCGCCAGCTCCGAGCCGACAAATGGACTATGGTGCTGCCAAGTGATTGTTGCTTCTGCTACCCGTCTTGCTCTGGATTTTTCTTCTTTGTGCTATTCTCGCATCTTTCTTGTTAGTACAAACTAAGCCTATGCGTAATACAGGAGGGTGGGAGCCTCCTTTCTCATCAATGGTAATCGTGGCGACAATGACCTGACCGCTTGCTCATGACTATGTCCCCACTTTCGAAACAAAACTCGATTTAGTTCCATCCAATGCAGGAGTCAAATGGTCAAAAAATTGCCGGCATTGTCGGTGCGTCCAGTCCTTGCAAAAGAAAAACTTTCGGCGAAGCGCCCCCTGCTGCCCGTGCAGGCAGCGCCCGTGTCTTCTCCATAGCCCAGTCCGCCGCGCCCTGAAGCGCAATTAGAGCAACTATTATATCACGGTATAGCCATTTTGTAAGGTCCCTTCTGACCTTCTTCACCCTGCCGTCGCGATGGTTGGTTCTTCACGGTTAACCTATGGTCCACTGGTCTCTCTCACGGAGATAGTCTTGGTTCTTGTGTCCAAGCGGTTGTAAAAAGCAAGAATTATATCTGACGAAACTCTTTGGTACATAGGTTCTGACCTTCTCTTTCATCATACAATAGTTAGCTCTTCTCTCGATTAATCTGGGGTCCACATGTCTATCTCCGCACAATTCTTGGTTCTTATGTCCCAGCGGTGTAAACTTCGGTTGGAAACCCTCTCTCTCCTCCTTCTCTCTCCATCCGCAAGCATTTGCCGACTGCGGCCTGCCATAATACTGCTCTAAGCTTACGGGCGGCTTCTTCTCCCTCCCTCTCTCCTCATCAACGTTTAGCCATACGGCAGCATCTTTGCTCTTCCACGGCCGTCATGCCGTCCATGTCCATCCATCCATGGCATTCCGCACGTACTGTGCTCCTCCAATCACGTCGTCCGACACCTGTTGACCTCGCTCGAATCCCAAACCCCCGCCCGGGATCCACCACACCGCCACCGACGAGTACGCCGGGTCCAGTGTCCCCTGATCCCCTAGCGCTTGCTGGAAGAACCTGGCAGCATGACGAACGTCACCAACCAGACAGCCGCCGCACGGCCTCCCATGTTGCAGTCTTGCAGGGTGGCGGCAACAGCAGCCGCAGCATCTGCCATTCCCAGATCTGTATTCGTACGTGTCCCGAGACAGCATGGAATCCATGCACGCACGCACGACCTCGGCCTGGGCTGGCTGCGCCTGCGTGCGTGATTCCATTCCATCCACCATCATTGGCACATGCGAAAGGGGATCAGCACGAAGCGCGAGGCATCTATACTATAATGTCCCGCCAGAGGGTCACGAAATCAACGGCCACCTAAACAACATCACTTGATTGGGAGGGCCAATTGAAAGTTTGATGCATGGTCCTGACACCCTCACCATCCGTCCGACGCGCGTAGTCTGCAGCCAGGGATCGAACCCCTGCCCCGCTGCGTGCCTCTTTCATTTTGTTTCCAAAAACGTAAAAAGAAAACACTTGATCCCCCCTCCCTCTCTCTGCCGCCGCCGGTCAAGCATCGCGGTTGCCCACCCTCTTCTCCAGATCGCCCCGCCCGCCCCGTCGTCTTTGCCGCGCAATCATCGGCACTTTCCTAACGCCGATCAGTGCGCGATGCCACCAGCCGCCACGATGGGACGCAGATCACCAGTTATGGTGCCTCCGCTGAAGGCAGGCACCTAGGCTGGCGCCGCGGTCACCCAGGCTGCCGTGGACGCAAGCGCCGCCATGGTCACGTGCTCGGCCGCAGGATTGAGTGCCGCTACTTGCAATGGTTGTTCGGCGCGGCGGACAGCCAGGACCACGACTCTTCGGTACCCCAACTCTATCCCTCTGTCTATTTTTTTCTTTTGTTGATTTCCCTGGTTTGTTTATAGATCTCTAATTTCGGGATTCTTTAGCTATGGTGCAAGATCTGTTCACGAGGATCTCTATTTTCACCAACAGCCACCACAAAAACAGGCAGGCGAGGCGGCGGCCGTCTTCTACTGGAACAGGATGAGATCGACGCCAGCCGATGGCAACGCTCCACACCGCTGCCTCCAATGGATACGTCGAGGACGCCATGGATTCCTTTGCTTTCATCTGAACTAATCGCCTCTTGCTGTTTTGCAGGACACTATCGTGAGCACACGCTACTCCCCACCCAAACTCCCAGGCGGACATGGACCTGATGCACGCGACGTCGGAGGTTTCCTTGTCAGTCCGGCCGGAGTAGGCGATCATCCTGATCTTGTCACAGTAGCGAAGCAGGTAGATCTTGGCCAGCGCCTTCTGGTTGCCCTTGTTCGACGTGTACTGTTGCTGCTGGTGGTGGCCCTGACTTTTCTGTTTGGCTCAGTGTTTAGTATAATAACCAAAACATTGATGTGCTTCAGTTCTGCTTGTAAAATAAGCACACTTTTCTCAATCAAACATTGGTGTCTCTGCGTGCTCTAAACTACTTTATTTATATATTGTTTGCATAGGTCACGTACTGCTGATGGTCCTCTTTGACGATTGAAAATCTTGCTTCCGGTAAATTCCCTGTCCAGATGTGAATTTATAATTATATTTTTTTTTGCCTCCACATGTTACTATTTGAAGAGAGAAGATTATAAGGTTTGTTCTTAAAAACATCTGTAGATAAGTTTTTCTTCTATTCATCATTCACTGGTGGAGAAGGATCAGAGGTTAGGTTTAGGCATTAAACTTTGAGTTGAATGTTCACTGTACGTGTTTCTGTTTCTCGATTATTAGGTGAGGGAAACATTTTTTCCAGCAAAAATATAGTATTACAAAGTTGTGGTTATCTTTGAGACCTAACTGAAGGTGATGATTTTTGGATGGACCTTCACAATGTTTCTGTTATAGGCGAAGGGCAGAGCCCAGGAGCACTGAAGTGATCTGAACTCATTTTTGCAGGTCCAGTGGAAAGGTATGGTCCTAAAGTGGATAATGGTATATCTGTTGCACTGTGATCCTTGTTTTTATGATCAACCAGTGTCTGTCCAACGGAAATTATAATTATTTGGGAGTGATGACTAAGACTAGAAAAGTAAAAAAAAAGCTTAATCCTTGGTTCTCAGTTCAGCATACATGGCCAAACTTTGAAACTGATTGCACGTCCAGTTTGACTTTTCTGAATGTAGTTGCCACAAAAAGTGTCCATCAATTACAGGATATATGCACACTAAAAATTTTAGTTCAATCAGAATCTTATGATTTTAGGCATGAGAATGACTTGATATTTCTTTTCTTTTGATTAAAAATAAATGGATAGATTTGCCAAGAGGAGAGATATGAGCCTGGACCTGTACAAGGAATATGGCACTGCAATGGATGGCCTTGAGGTACAGACTCATGTTCCATTAGTCGTTTGTTGAATCTTTATAATGGTTTGTCTTATATCTTCTCCTTTCTAATCATGTGATCATTATTCTCTGCAGACATTAGTAATTTGTTGAAGCTCTGTGCATACTGGGTGGCATATACGGACATGATACATGGATAATTCCAATATCTACTTAGCAATTTATAAATTATTTATAGTATGCAAAACATGAGTTTGTTATGCATTATGTATGGATGTTTTTTTAGATTACATGGTCATATAGAATTACATGAAATTTAATCTATAAAAAAATATCATCGTTTGATCGATTCATGTGCCTCCCTGGTATGAAGCCGTGGCGTTAGCACGGGCATTATACTAGTCAGTTTTAGTTACACCAATCATTGCACATCATTTGACATTTCC
Source organism: Hyparrhenia diplandra (assembly GCA_015847255.1). Lineage (NCBI taxonomy): Eukaryota > Viridiplantae > Streptophyta > Magnoliopsida > Poales > Poaceae > Hyparrhenia > Hyparrhenia diplandra. The sequence goes on along the minus strand of JADLZK010004162.1, from coordinate 18,626 downwards.
ACTCTCCAAATCACTGCGCTGCGCTAGTACTAGTAGCACACCAATGGTAGTAGCATAGTAATCGTAATTCATTTCTTCATCTTACAAAAATGGGAGGGGGAGAAAGGAAAAAAATACAAAAAAGGACAATTAATAAATTGACTTAGCCAAGAAGAAAACTACGGCACCACCAATCACACTACAAGCTTATACTACTATACACACAGATCAAGATTATTCGTGTGGTGGTGCTCCAGCAGCCCCCCAGTCCTCCCCTGGGGCTCACATTATACTACACATTTTAACCCAGGGGAGTTACAATGGTTTATTATTTACCATATATAAAAATAGCAGTAACAATAATAATAATACTGAAAATTAATTAATTAATTAAACAGATTAAGCTAATCTGGCCGGCTGATTCCGACGAGCACTTCTTCGTTCAGCACCGTTGTTGAACTGGAGTTAGTAGTTGTGCTTTTTTTCCTCTTTTTTTTTGATTTCATTCATTCATGATCGTGAAGTGAATCAGACGCGCTTCTTGGGTGGCGCGACCGCGCCGGCCGCCTGTTGCGCCGCCCGCGCGGCCTTGGCGGCGCCCCTGTTCTTTCCCTTCTTCTTGGGGTGCGCGGACCCGGGCGTGGACCGCGGGATGAACACGCCGGTGCCCTTGCTGCCGCACTGCAGCTGCAGCTGCTGCCACGCTGCCGCTGCCGCCGTCGCCGCGCTGTCCCCGCCGTAGCAGCTGGCGCCGTGGTGGTACAACGCGTAGGCCGGTGGCGCCAGCAGCGACGCGCCCCAATCCTGTTGCAGAGACGGCACATGGGCGCGCGACGATGCGAACCCCTGCATGCAGGTTGTTTTTTTGGTTAGAGCCAATCCAATCAATCCGGCCAGGCCGTTAATTAGCTGGCGGTTCGTGTCGACGCCTCGCACCGTCGCACATGATGTGATGCGATCAGGGCAAAAGTTTTTAGTTATAAAAATACGAAAACAATGGAGATGGATCGGTGGCCGATAGCTGTATCAACTAGCTGATTGCATCAGTAGCCGGGCAGGAACATGACTGATATGACTACCACTTGCGTGCATGCAAAGATTTCGGCACCGGATCTTGTCACAGATCGATCGACCTGCCCGTGCCGGCCGGCTGGAGAGGATTAAATTAATTAAACAACAGCACCGGCCGTTCACGTTCCGGTCGATGGATATGATGGCCATGATAGTCCTCTGCTGTTACTAGCAAGTAGCAACAGCGACGTACGTACGCCCGGCACGGGTCGCATGAATGATGAGGTGTAGTGTGCAAGCAATGCTAATAAAGGGCTGATCCAAGCCTCGAAGCAACATCGAGCGATCGCCACTCGACTCCATCGACGACGACGACGGATCGCATGTCGCCATGCATGCAAAGCGTGATCAACTATTGTTGCAAGTGGTTATAGTCTTGGCAATCATATGTGTAGCTAGCCGTGTTGGTAGCTAGGACAGTGATGACGATCGAGTGTAGTATACAGTAGTAGTTAGTTAACTTTTACTAATAATCGAGTGCTTTGGAGCCACGCTAATTAATACTTCTAGTACTACTACAGTTAATTAAGCGCCGTGTGCGTACGGGACAGGAGCATGTACTCTATATACTGTAATTAACAAGCAGGCTGATCAACTGGAGGTTTGTTTGGGGGCGCATGTGCGGATGAGGCTCATGAGATGGACATCCTGAGCTTTAAGCTGCTGCAGTGACGCGGTCCGCGGACAACCATGCGTGGCGGTGCCGTGGTGGGAAGGCGTACCTTGCAAGTTTCTACTTGAGGAACGGTAAGGAAAAGGGACACCGACTGCTGGCTCTGGCTCCTAGCTACTCGCCTCGCCAGTCGATCGGCCGAGCTCACGCCTCGCACAAAATTAGCTGTTCCGATCCATTATCTACTAGTATTACTAGTGTCATTTGACTAGGTGCGATCAACTAAACTCATCGTCTGCCACTGTACTCCACTGACGACGGAACTACTCCGTATACGGCCGACACCGGAATTTCACGTGAACCGGCCGAGAGATTCTTTTCCCGGCCAGATTCAACTATTAGATTAGATTTTTTAGCTGGGTCCTCCTTCAGATAGGATTGCTGAGGCTGGCGGCCGGCCGAGCAGAGTTTGGTGGCAGCATTTGTACTAGTACCTCCAAAATGATCAATTTCCCCTCCAAAAAAGGTGTTCAGTTCAGTATAATCTCTCGCTAATTCAAACGACTATCAGCGAGTAGCCCACATCTGCACTTATTGCGAGCATCGCCGCCGACTAGCTTAACTGAATGAATCCTTATCCTCCTAAAATCCTGCGCGTATGCACATGCCATGCGCAAGTGTCATGTAGGGATACTCTGGAAACGCGTGGTGTTCTGATGCTACACTACAGTACTAATTGCTCCGAGGTCCCTAAAACTACTTGGCCACTACACACAACTAGACCAGCATGATCGAGATTCCTGCCCTGATTTTTTTCTTCTTCTCCTTGATTGAGTTGTTCTATTGCTCTGCTTAATTAGGATTGGGTGAGCGGAACCAACGGTCGCGCCGTTTGGTGAGGTTGTGTGCAATTGCAGCCATGTGCTGGCAGAGGCAGTGCAGGCAGGGGTTTGTTTGATCTGAGCTCGTTGTCAAGCTGCAACAACCAACCAACTAACTACCGAGAAGCTCCGAGACCGCAGCCGCAACAGAAGCTATGGCGTCTTCGCCTGGGCCTGCCTGCCTACCTGAGCCCACCCACCCACTGACGAGCACACCACGTGCATGGACATATTTGGTTGAATTGAAGGAGACGATCGAGGAGGGGACTAGGGGAGGGAACGGATCGAGGCTCACCGGGAGGGCTGCGCGGCGGCGGCGGCGGCGGCGAAGTCCGCGCCGCCCTCGTCGTCGTCGGTGATGAGCAGCGATATCCGCTTGCTGAGCTCGGCGAAGAACACGTCGTCCTCCAGCATCGTCTCCACCGCCATCTTCGCCTGGTCTTCTTCCTTCCTGATGCTGCTGTGCTGTGCTGACTGCCGAGGCGGCGGCGAGCTCGGAGAGCTGTGGCGGCAATGGGTGGGGAGGAGGAGACGGGCAGAGCAAGCAGAGGGGAGGAGGGCTTTGCGTGATGTCGCGGCGGCTGGCCCTTCTGCGCTCGGACGAAGGGGGTCGGCGCTTTAATAGCGGCGAGGCCCCTTACCCTTTCTGGTGTCATCAGTTTGAGGGCTGGGTGTGGGGCCCCCGCAGAGCAGCTGGCCAATCCCGGCCCGGAAAGGTCATGGGCCCCACGAATGTGGGAGGCGCCCGGCGCGGTCCCCTGCACATGTTCGCAATCCGCTCCGTTCTCGCCGCTGTCCAGGCACAGGCAGTGCGCGCCCGCCGCCCTCGTCCTCCTCCTCCTCCGCCACCGGCCACGAGGCCCCACATGTCAGATAATATACTATATACTATGTGCGACGTGTTGAGAGTGAGTTGCGCCCAGAGCTTGTAGCAGTTCCAGCTGCTGCTACGACGACTGAGGTCCCTACATGCGGCCCGATCGACACGGCTGGTAGTAGGTCGGTTGATCGGATCAGACGAGTTTGAACCGCAACCGCTCGTTGTCGTGTGATCTGATCTGATCTTTGGGCGCTGCAGCTAGCAGGGCATTATGCTATGCGTGACAGGCAGGAACAGGGATCGCATGATGAACCATTTCGTGCTAGTAGTAGCAAGCAAACCTTCGGTAGGAAGCAAAGCAAACCATATGCATGCGCGTACACACTACTAGACGCGCGTCTACACCGGCATGAGTGCATGGCATTAACGACTCGCAATGGAATGGATGATGTCGATCCTGTCCTGTCCGAGGGAGAGGGACGGCGGGTGGGTGGTCTGGGGTCCGTGTCCGCGCCCGGCATTATCCATCCCTTGCCGAGCTCGAGCAGATGAGGCGGAAGACAAAAGCGGATGAGGCTGCTCCGGCGCGGAGTCGGCCACCGAAGCGAAACCAGGCACGGGCACCGGGCAGCCAGCCGTCGTGGAACCCGCGATCGGGGCCCGGGATCTCCGCTGCCCACATGGCTCGATTCCGATGGCCAGGGTGGCCGCACGGAGGGAGCCGTCCGGATCGGGCACCGCCTGCCTGCCTTGTTCGTTGTTTTGTTCCTCTCGGCATCAATCAAATCAGACATCAGCAGCTAGCATGTTCTTGTAGGCCACGCACGCTGCAGCAATCAACTGTTGCGAAACAAAAAAAGGCCCCGCTGTGTTGCCTAGCCGTCTCAGTGAGCAAGTACCAGTGGTACTAAGCGGCGGGCTCGATCGATCGATGCATACTGATTGGAAGCCGAGGTGGTGCTAATTATTGGTGCATGTCCGTCGTCCTAAATGTCTAGTATTAAACGGAATGGAATCACGTACTACCACCAGAGGACCCGAGGCAAGGCAGAATCTTAGGCCGGTCAGAATCGCTGGAAATTCACCGGCTGGGCCACCTGTCGTCTCACGCACGGTGCCCGCCACAGTGGTTGCCATCACCGCGCGCTCGGATCGGGTTGGCTTGGTACGGTTGCTCCTATCCGGAACCGGATGGATTCCGAATTCCCGATATGAGCCGGGGGCAGGCACAGGCACAGGCAGAGGCGCCGCGCGCTCCACGTCGACCTGCTCGGCATCCGATGTGGAGCTGGGGGCGCCCGTACGTTGCAGAGCAGGCCGGCCACCCGCTTCACCAGACACAGCCAGTGACCACTTCGTTCGGTTCGACCAGCCGCTGTGTGGCTGCCGTGCGTGCGCAGCCGACGCGCGCGCCGGGGGCCGCTCGTTGGCAGCCGCTGCGGCTGCGGGATGGCGGGTGCCGACGAGGTACAAGTAGCAGGAGTGCGTGCAGGATGGCTGCGCGGCTACTTGGACCGTGACCGGCGACGGCGACGGGGAGCCGTCGTCACCCGGCTGTCAACACATCAGAGCGGGTAACATGCGTTCGTTCCGCTCCGCGTACGGACCACCGGTGTCGTCTACTAACACGAAGAGCTGTCAGTGACGAGGTGACAGGTGCGTGCCGCCGAGTGACGAGCGCACGTCCCCAGCTATCCGGTGCGGTTATTCGTGGTGCTCCTCAGCGTTTCGTCGGTCGCCACATCCGTCGTCGGTCCGGTGGTCGTCGGCAACGCGCAATTTCATTCCGTCGGTCGACACATCGTCGGTCCGGTGGTCGGCAGCGCAGAATTTCATTTCAGAAATGTTGTTGCCTTGCCGAGGAATGTGCTTTTTTGTGTGTGTGCCGGCCGAGAGTTTCCTGAAAACGACGTGCTTTTTTTTGTGCGGACTGTGGATGTCGTATTTCCCGTACCAAAGCAGGTTACTACTGTACATCATTTGCTGTTAATATACTCTCTAGACCCTATTTGGTACTACAGCGATAAACTGCAAGAGTAAAAGCACAATCAGATTAGCTTCTGTCTTTTAGTAGAAATGAGAGCGATAGGAATAAATAGTACATCAGAATAAGCTAAAAACAAATATGATACGGCTTATAACTTGTATACAGTACTAAACAGAGGAGACATATGTCTTTTCGTTTTGTACTTTCTAATAACAGTAATCCATGTCAACGGTCTAATAATAAAACTCCAAATACTTAAGCCGTGTTCGCTTGTCTTGGCTTATCTTATTTTAGCTTATTCTCTCTCACATAAAACTATTCCATCAGCCAAAATCAGCCATCAACCAAAATCAGCCGAACAACTTATTATTATTCCCAAACGCCTCTCTTAACCCAAAATATTTGTTTCCTTAAGAATTACACAATACAACGCAAACAATCATTAACACACATGCCCACGAAAACTAAAAGTTCGAGGACATGTGAAAAAGATCCGCAAGCGGGCTTTGGTTATAATAAGGAGAAAGTAACATGTAACTCTAATAATCCTTGCCAACAGTCAAAATACTTATTCCAAGGTCGAATTATGTTTGACCGTGTGTTATGTGGCTACCGTGTCTTCAAATCTGCGAAAAAAAACTTTAAAAAGTTCCTTTATACATGTTTCGAAAGGGACACTGGAGTCCGTACGAGCTGACCCATTGTAGCCTTTCTGGTATTCAACTACTTATCTGCCTATCTCATACGGAGTACTCCTAAGTCATAACACAGGCGGCCTATAAATCTGCTTATCTCATAATAACACAGGCGGCCTATTCACATGGTACATACAGCGACGAATTTAGAGATTCCTTATTTTCGAAGAAACAGTAGTCTGCATGGTGAAGCGAACGCATCCCAACTCATTATTCAAACATCAGTACGTCCAGCAAGTGGAAAAGCATAAACAAACAATAGTCGTTAATAAATATGTTGGGACGATTGAGTTATAAATAAGGCAATTTCGGTTTTCCACGTAGACAGGAACATATATATGATGAAAAAGAAGATCAATTATGCCAAAACTTTGGTGGTACTGAACTAGTAGCTATATACTTTGATCGGGATATCAGATGCTCATCTGACGGCTCAACTAAAACACCGAAATTTTGGTTTATCAGATGCTCATCTGACGGCTCAACTAAAACACCGAAATTAAAAAGAAAAATCAACATCCGTTGTAGTACTTCACAAAGAGAGAGGCAAAACTTTACGGCACATTAAATGATAACACCAAGTGGATCTTTGCATGTTCTTATCTGGACTATGGGAGCAGATCACTAGTTTTCATTCATCTTTCCTCCTTCCAAATTGTAGTTCACTTTTAGTTTTTTTTGATCATTTGTTTTACTACATATTTTTATAGTATAACAAAATCGTATCAGGGTGGTATAATTTGGAGGAATGTACGTATCAGGGGGTGGGTGGGGCTACTTACTGCACACAAAACATCAACTAGTTATAGTTGTCTAGATGGTATAAATTGTGTAAAGATGCAACAGGTCAATGGAAGGATCTAATAAGGATATTTAAGCTGGGTTCAGAGCACTAGTGAACTTTACACACCTTTCACTCCACTAGTCCACTCAGTGCAGCAGATGACCTAAACACAATAGCGATGCTTTTGTTCAAATTTACCTGAAACACAGCATACCACTTTAACTCCAGATTCCAGATAGATGATCAACTACATGTCAATTGAGTTGTACCCAGTTGATATATAAGCAGTACACAAAATATTGCAGTAATAAATGTGGAAAAACACGCTTTGTTATGCTTACAGAAACAGAACTATCATGCAACTACCAGGATTTACTAGACAGAAACATCACCAAGATACCCGTGAAAACGAAAGAAATTGCAACATCACAGTACAAGTAAAATGTGAAGGACAACAACGTGCATGGAACATGGAAAGGCAAGTCTATGTCAAGCAAAGTATAAAGATGACAATTGGCCAGGGGAAAAAACGTGTAAAATTACCTTTGTCAAGGCAAAAAACTAGGACAAGGTAGTTTTCAGATGCCGTGTTCTAATATACTCCCTCTGCCCCAAAAGGATTGGCGTTTTTGCTATGAATATTGACAAATGTATGTTCGTATTCATAGCAAAAACAATACTCTTTTGGGATGGAGGGGGTACTATAACAAGAAAAATCAATAAAATGCCAAATGAAGATCTTCACAGTTCATTTCTTGACCACATCATCACAAGTTCACAACCATCAACAGAACTATACACTTCAAGATCGATGTTGATATAGGATTATGGACAATTACATAACATAGTGCAGCAGCAACGATACCAGCCAACTCTCCTTTATGGCTCAGGACCTCTAACTTTGATCTCCATTAGTTTTTCAACAGGCTGTCTGCATATTGGGCATTTATTTGATTGAAACCGCAGAGTTTTTGCACATTCACTGCATAAACACTGGATAAAAAGGAACAATCAGACAAAACCTAAGGTAAGAGAAGCTAGATCTAAAAGGCACATACAGCAAATCATGTACTTACCAAATGTCTACAAGGCATAACAGCAGTGTCTCTTGGTTCTGTCAAGCAGATAACACATTCCTTCCCCGTGTCATCAGCATCAGCATCAGCAACATCTGATTCAGTGGAGTTGACCATACCAAAAATTTCCTGTAGCTCATACCTCACGCCATCAATCCACAAAATTTGCTTCACAACTTTGACTTGAAGGTCGTTGTTATGCCTCTCCAAAATAGCAAGAGTAATCTGCGCGCACGAGTGGAGTTTACTGACGGGCCACCTTCCTCTGGAGATGGATATGCTTCTGCATAAACAACAAGTGGGAACACTTCCCCTGATGAACTTCAAAGCTCATCCAGAGAAAAAAAAAGAATCCCAAGTCAACACCAGATCCAGAGGGCTGGATAAACCTTTGGGCCAACCCTTTCTCGAAGGGTATCTTTGTTGGCGTCTGTAATTCTGGGTATTCTGAAGAAAAACTACAATCCTTTCCTTCCTTGGCGAAGTAATATATAGTCACACTGCAAAATATATGGACAAGTTTAAGTGTCAACTGATGTTAAACGGTAACTAAAGTATTAAACACTCATATTAATAGGAGAGCAATATCTAGAATGACTACGCAACTACTACTCCAGATAGCCGTAAACCACAAAGTTTAGGTGAGAGGGGGGGGAGTCTGGGCTAGACAGTCAAAGAAAGTCCTGGACAGCCTAAAAGAAAATGACAACTATGTCCTTTTGGATGGCAACTAGCATAACTAGGCAGCCATCCCGGCGATGGAGATTGTTGCTTCCTCAAAAAAGAAAAGGGAGACCGGCATTGCATGCATGGCAAAATTTTGAGCTGCTGCCACATGCCCCTTCTGCTAAAAAGCTTAAACACAACTGCTTGAGCTAATTAGGACTATAAAAAGTAAATGTAAATGATTTTATGCAGTACCTGGCGGCTGCAACTTCGTGCTCAGCAGCTAGCGCTAGTAAAGAAGCATGGATACTCTTTAAACAGCTACTATCTAGGTGAGTAGGTGTACATTGTTGAGCACTAGAGCCCTTGGATTTTTTTTTTTTTTCCTAGTAAAATGACATTTTTTCAAAAGAAATGCAATAGGTTACACCCATGCCACTAGTTTAAAAGGGAATGATGTATATGATTTTTCTAAAGAAACACTTTTCAGTAGCCTCGTAAACAATTGCTATAGGAGCTGGTAGCCGACCAGCTACATGTCCAATTCAAATTTGATTTTCTATCAAAATTTTGACAACCTAACTGACAAGATCTAGCTGCAACTATAACTAAAAAAACCTGCCCAGCAGTAACAACAGGATTTTGAGCAATTTAATAATAAACAAAATGTGGTGGTTACTGTGGTTGAACATGAAGTCATGTGATCTATATTTCAGATTGCAAAGAATTTTAAGCTAAGAATAACAAACATATGATAAACCTGAGCAAGAAAAGAAAATTTAAAAATATTGTTGTTCTCCCTATATACTCCCCCATTCTTTTTTACAAGTCCTATTAGGTTTGTCCTAAGTCAAACATTTATATCTTTGACCATCGATAAAAAAAAAATATATAGATTCATGGCATAAGATTTATTTCTTTAGATTCACTATAAGAAATACTTTCATAACATGTAATTCATATGTTGCAAAAATTACAAGAGTTTTTTTTAAAAAAATGGATGGTCAAAAGTAATAATGTTTGATTTAGGACAAGACTAATGTGACATGTAGAGAATGAACGGAAGGAGTAGCATTCTAGGTAAGTCATTAAACTTCTGAGAGCACTACTCTGTTCACACTTACTATTCATCTTCGTCTGCTTCTTTTTCTCTCAGAAATTTATTATGGAAGTGGGAAACAATTACTGAAATACAAGCTTGAAGCATTATACAAAACAATAATAAGTCAGCAATTGTAATGAAGCACTTAGAATTCTCTAAATGAAAGCATATCCCACTACACAGAGCTCCACTGTTAGTATTCTATTCCAAGCTGCTGGATCGCTAATCTTACTACTGGACTTTCTAAGGAAGGTAGGTGATGAGCTTTGGTCTAAAAACAGTAAATGTCTAAGTTTTATTAATCATTAGCCACCTACATGAAGCAAATTATAAATCTCAAATTCCAGTAAGCAGCAGCCACAGTGTGATAAGACACATAGCAACAGCAGCACAAGCCGACCTCACCTGCCGTCGGTTATGGCGTCGAAAGTGAAGGCGACGAGGCGGCGCTCGGGGTCAGCTTCGTCGGGCACGAGCCTGATGGTGTCCTTGTGCAGATTGACGTAGTTCTTCACCTTCTGCGCCTGCTGGTGCTCCACGAACTCGGGCGGAGGCCCCGTCAGCGCGAGCGTCTGCGGCGGCGGGCGCGGGGATGCCACGGGCCGTGGTACGCGTGCGGGGGCGGCGGGTGCGGGTGGTAGTAGTACGAGGACGGGCGGCGGCGGAGGGGAGGACGGTGGTGCGGCGGCGGAGGGGGAGGCGGCGGGGTGGTGGTGGTGGTGCGGCGGCGGCGGCGGGCGGTGGCGGAGCCGGGTAGGAGGAGTAGTGGTGCGGCGGTGGCGGGTAGTAGTCGTCCCGGCGGCGGCGACTGGAGGACGCGCCCATGGAGCCCCGCGGCCAGGTGCCGAGCAGGCGAGGAGGGAAAGCAAGCGTGGCCCGGAGATTCGACTGACGCTTGCGCCGGGGAGAGGGGGTTTACTTAGGCACGTCGCGGGGCAGGCAGGCGGAGCGCGTCCGTCGCGGTCGCGGGCGGGGGCGTGCGGGCGGTGGAGTCGTCTGACGCGACGGGCGAGCGGAAGGGGAAGGAGGGACCTAAGGACGGGCAGGGCGCGGATTGACTTTGCTCTGCGCTGCGGTGTTTCCGGGTGCGTTTCCCACAAGGTTGCGCGTTGGCTGTTGCCTGACGCTGGCCGCGACGACTGCGGAGGGGTGAGCCAAAGCGGCTTCTCTGCTCGGCGCACGGCCACGGCAACCAACGACGGTGTCGTTGCGTCGTCGATGGCGTGGCGCAGGCAGCGCGAGGGTGCTTGGAAGTTGGAACCGGCGACGGGTGCTGGACACCGGACACGCGGTTGCCCACGCGTACGCATTTACGATTTTGGCGAGGAAAGTGTAACGACGACGGGGCTGACAACGTTGTACCTGAAAATGTTGTAGCAACAACGATGGCGGTCGTTCGTTCGACACGGTTTGCCTTAAATGTTCAGGCCAAGTTGGGCGATACACGACGTTCGATCTGCAATGTGAAGTATTGAAACGAAGACGACATGAATGTGCTTCCTCAACTGTTACCGTATACCATTGACTAACCACACGCATTAAAAAGCAATCTCCATCCGATCAAAAGTTGTACATGAAAGTGTGATTTTGGCCATTCACAGGCACAACAAAAATAAACTTCAATGCAGAGCTCTTTGTCGAGCGAGACCAGCTCAGCCGTCCGAGATGTACACTAACATTCAACTACAGCCCGTCCAACAACAATGTGTTCACGCCCAAACACGCGATTAAAGGACTTATCCAGAGGTCCTTCCTTTCAGAGCATTTGAACGGCGGAGAATTACAGATACCAACAGGTTAGCTATGAAAATACAACATGGCAATTAAGATATCGAGGTTTTTCGACCACTAGCAATAATAATTCCCCGATGGTGCCCAAATACACAACAGCCAAGCAACCAACGTAAACCATGTTCCCTGTTTTGCTGGACATGTTTCCTCAGTTCACTTTGTCAATAAAGTCTGATGTTAAAGCCATGTTGCTTCCATCTTTGAATCTAACAGGAGTTTGAGTGGTAAGCTTCTCATCATAGCGTGCTATACTGCCAACTGCCGAGTGTCAGGGCCAATCGACCTTGCAAGTTGCAACACCACGAGCTGTAACCCCATAAAAAAAAAATTCCATTCACAATTCTTTATACAAGACCAAAGTGGAAACTATGGCTATCTTAAATATTGATAAACCTTGCAGAAAAGTTAAAGTACCTAGTGGATGGTGTCATCATCACCAACGTATCCGCTTAGGGGCTTATACATACTCTTAAGCACCATATCTCCTCAGAACTTTGCTCAGTGCTGGCATCACATTGTATGCTTGATATGATCTTCTAAGCTCAATAATTGAGCCCACCTAAAATCATTATTTTTCATATAAGTCATTACTATACTATAAATACAAGTAAAACTTGCAGATAATTATCAAATTCAAACTTAGTCTTAAATGTTTAAGTGAATTGGTTCCAGTTTTTTAGCGCTACTGCAACTTCACATTATTATCAAACAAAATATGGAAAACCATGGATTCAAATTATTTTGTAAAGGCATTAGAATTGAAGCCACGTGGTCATGTATGGATCATTCAGAAATTTAGAATCAGTTCCCATTGCCAAGATGGCAAGATCTGATCCAGGACAACCACAGATGCCAACATAGACAAAAAAGCTGATGAAGACAGCATAATAGCTGCTGTTCAACAACTAATTTTCACAGTAACAAGGTACACTAAGAGAGTGCCCGAGATGTACTCACAATAATCAAGACTGATGTGAACCCTATTGAAAACCCTTCATTTATCTGCCTGAGATATCGGTCAAGCAATAACGAGGAAGTTGCAAAAGCTTAGAAGTAGACCTCCTGGAATGTAAGAGATTATCTTTTTGCTTAGAGAAAAGGCACAAACCACAAAGTGCAGAAGAAGGATAAATCATAACAAAATTTGACAATGTGGTAAACTTTCTTCAAGGACACCTACCCCAAAAACGTGTTGATGTTTGTATTTTGTAAGGTAGTCTACTGTTGCTCTTCCAGGCTTTTATTCTTGGTACCCCTCGCACTCATCTTATTCAGGTAATCAGATATCTCTTTTGGGTAAGTTAGCCTGGAACAAAAGTTTTGCAGATAAAATATGTGCAAATAAGCATGCATCCCAATAAACTGACCATCAGTTTCTGAAAATATTAAGAATTTCAGTGCTATGACACTATAGGACCGAGATCATTAGAATCTCTGTCATGTGCATTGTCCAGCAGTGTACCATATATGTGAGTTGTATCTGGTTCTACAATTACACTAGTCATACAGTTAACAGGCAACCATAAGAGATTAAAAACCTTAATCACAAGATAATGCTGTATAATGTACAGTTTTTTTAATCTGAGAAAGAAAGTATCTTAAAATTAAACATGTAAGCTAAATCTTTGTGAACAGGTGGCATTTCCTTAAGCATGTTGATTGCTTATGGAGAACTAGGGAAAATATCTGGAAGGATGTGGCCATTAAATACATACATACAGAAAGTGGAAAATCAATGGAACTAAGGGAATATTCAAATCCCAAGCAACAGCGACATATGAATAAGGATTTGCTGTCGATGCTATTGAAATGCGAGATTAGCAAAAGCAGGTAGACAGATAAGATGAAAAATTTGTAAACCACTGGTGAAGTGGAAGATATTAGAAGCAAGAAGTAATTTTACAGAGATTAGAAGTTTCTAAGCATACATGGTTATGAAGACAGGAACTTACAATATCAAAAATATTGAAGACTTAAGACGAGAAAAGCATATGTCGAGTAATAAACCCAGGGACTACCACCAGTTGAAGTCCTTGGGTTCAAAATTTCCCTCAAGTTTTCCCAAAAGGGCGAGGCAAAAAATACTGCAGATTTTCCACATTACAATGTTAGGGGAAGTGAAAAGACAGAAAGGAAACACACTGTGGTTTACCTGGCCATGATGCTTGGAAAAGCTAGCAAGTATGAGGTTGTAACAAGGGCTGCATTCCAGTTGGATTGATGTTGAAGGGGATATATGGCTCAACCTCTGTAACTGGGGTTTCATTCCTACACAAGAAGGGTGGAATGGCTCAAGTATTTAGTTTTATCTGAAAAAAAATGCAGTAGAAAGAATAAGAAACAGTTTAACATAAATTATTTATAATTAGTGAAATACTAATATATTCTACTGTTACTGAAGGTCATTTGCAAATTCGAAAGGGGAAACAGTAAAGTGTAAAACTATTCGTATGGATAACATATATAAAAAAATAAGTCACAAAAAGGAAAAAATCTACCCTGCACCAGAAGCTAATTTAAATCCGTAATACTGAAGTTTTATCTTCCTGCATCCTTCAGTCACCAGCACAGCCCCCATGGTGAGAATCATAAAAATTCCAGCTACTCCCAAGATGTAAGGCCAACAATAGGAAAAATTCCCTGTTTCAAAAAAAAAAAAAGGACAGAAACTAAAACTCCCAACATGCAGATAAAGAGGGCCAAAGCTGAAGGTATGGCAGCATGGTTTCAGGATAATTCCCCTAAAAACATGTTCCAGGACACTTACAGAAAGAAACAAGGCAAGACAAATGAACACCACATGAAGTCATATTAAAAGGCAATACAGAAAATTAACAAGCTCAAGTTCAGAGAGCTAACCGAAAACTGAGTTATCATCTTGTGAAGTGTATCTGTGTAGCCAGTCAAAAATTCCCACACAGATAATCAAAGATGAACCATGCCCTGCAATAAAAATATAGAAGAAACAATTACAGATTGGTGGCGCAAGACGATGAGAAGAGTTAAAAAGGAGCACAAAAAAAAAAAAAAGAGTGGAGACTCTAATTATTCTTGGCGCCTGGATTATTTGGAATCATAGAAATGCTTGTTTGAGGGGTTTCTCCTTCAGTTAACACGATTTTGTGTGAACTGAAGGATGAGGACGGCTTATGGTGCATGGCTGGTGCAAAGAAAACTGCAGGTGCTAGGGCTTTCTATTGCAATCTAGGGCAGTTGAGCTAGGTTGGGTCATGTGTGTTGCTATGTGCAGAGTTGAGTCTGTAATCCTCTCACTCATATTTGGTCCCCATTTGAGTGAGGAACCTGCTGAGGACCATCCCTTCTCTTTTAATACAATGAAACACAGCTTCCCTATGTTTTCAGAAGAAAAAAAAAAAATGCTAACCAAGTAGGCCATGATAGAAACATTGATTATAACATTATCATCTGTCTTCATGTTGAACTCGCCAATCAAGCCAATGACTCCTAACTCAAATACAGGCCTTATTTTTTTTTTTTAAGAGCCCAGTACCACCAGATCAAGTAAGTTGGAACAAAAAGACCAGCCGCCAAAAAGAACAGGCAGTTAATTATTTATTTATTTTAGCCTTTCAAGAATGAGAAGCTCCCATGCATAACATCCATGAGCCCTTTCACAATATAGATCTCCAACAAAATTCAGCCCCCACCCCAACAACCCCATCACCCAAAAAAAGAAAGAAAAGGAAAAAACTAGTTCCCATAATTTCAGTGTGTTTGGTATCGAGACAAATATAGCATATCAAGGTTCTTCTAAACAAATATTATACCCACCATCAATATATGACATAACATGTGTATAAGTTCATACAAGACACAAGACATTTATCGACAGGTTATAATAAATTACAAAATCTGCATGAGATAAAAGTATTACCAAATCCAGATTCTGTTATGGCGCCACAAATCCATGTCATTGACATTGCACCAAGAACAAGCAAAAAGACTTGTTATAATTATATATGCTTAACCCTGTAACAAAAGGATAAAAAATAGAGCTGTAAACATATTAAATGAGTATTCATATTTCCTACTGTTCAAACAAATTACGATTAATAAAAAAACTCTGGTCCCTCGACTTACTTATTGCCCTTACAGCTGACAATGCATCAGCATGAACAACAAAGGAACAAAACAATGAGCTGATGGTGGCGCGTGCCATCATGCTTTTGGGGAAGGAGTGCTTTCAAAGAAAATAAATTTGCATCAAAAGGTATTTTACCTGTAGCTTGCAGCATATACTGAATACTGCAGGAATAGCATGACACAGTAAAAGCAGCCACAGTTGCAAAACACAAAGAAAGCCACCATCTACGCACAAAAGAAAAGGATTCAAACTAGATGAAATGGTATGTCAAAATCCAAATAATTTCCAGGGAAAAAAACTGGTCTCACTGTTCAAGATAGACAACTAAACACACATATAGCCTTTTAACTTCTCATGTCCATCTAATCTTTCCTTATGGAGCTTTTCAAGTGATGGAAGAACATGACAGAGAACCTAAAACAGATACCTTTTGTTATGTTTTTTCAATCAAAAGAGACCAGTTATTGTAACAACAGTATCAAAATAAAAGATGCATTTTTTAATGAAAAATCAAGTGCCATAAAAAGAGGCTTAAACTTGTGGCGTTAGAACTAGGTCCATGAAAGGAACATATTGATTGGTAAACTTGCATGAGTAGAACTAAACTGATCTTTTTCTGCGCATTGTAGCTTGTGCTTATTAGGCAAAGAGAAAATGTGAAACATATAGCAACATTTGGGGTCTAAAATGTTAAGTTATTGAAACTGAGCTCCTATACCTTGTAAAGTGCAATTGGAGAGGTGATGAGAGTTGTTGCTTTTGTAGCAAAAATAAACAACTTCTTTTTTTCAATGGCCACATAGCACACTTTGTTTGGTACTTTTGGTTTACGCCCCACCCACCAAGAAACCCTGTTAGTTTTTTTGTTTATTGGCTTCAGCAAGTAGATCACAACTTGTGCTCTCCAGTTTGTGTGGGAACAAGCACAATCATTTGGTCTATTTGGTTCTGCTGAATGACTTGGTTTTTGACAAAAAAGATCTATCTTCTTCTTTACAGGTTGTTTTTAGGTATACTCATTGGATACATTTCTAGTCCATTATTCAGGGAAAAATTATGACCGACCAGTGGCCTAGTCATATTCTGGAGACAGCGGCAATGGAGATCTTCACCAAACATGGTGGCGATCTTCAAATAGGCTTACTGCTTATATTGCTGTGCTTTTTACATCTTATGAGCTTTTGAAGAGCTTGCTTTTATAAGCCAGATCCTGAATTTGTAATATTTTTTGTTGCTTGCATAACTTATGTAGAGATCAGAATAAAACTTCCCGTTTTCTAAAGAAAATGCACTCCCAAACTTTCCTTTGTTCATTGCACAAATTACGTAACTAAAAATATGCAAGAATTTGTCACTGGCAAATATAAGCACATCATGGACCAAAGGATAAGAATTACCCAACCTGCATGACAATAGATGCTGAAATTTGATGACTGATCCCCAGCTGGAAAACGAAAGCTTCAATTCTGAGGTGAAATCGCCTAGGTCATCTGCACAAAGGAAGGTAGAACTACAGGCTATTAGTTTCCCAAACAAAACACCGTGCACAACTCGCCAGCGTGTAATCCGAGGGAGGAATGGAATAGACCTGCAGGAAGCGGGGAGAAGCTGAGGTAAGAGTCTGGGATGAGGCGGCGTCGAACCCTGGGAGCGGGATGAAGTAGCCCACGCGGCTGAGCACGATAAGCGCCGCAGTGACGGCCAGCCGGCGGCGGATCTCGCTGCGGAAGAAAGCCTCCGCGGCGCCTCCGCCACCGCCCCCAGCCGCGCCAGGTCCAGGAACCGGTTCCGGTACCCCGTGCCCTTCCGCCCCGCCGCCGTGCCACCACCTCCCCCTCCATGCGGCGGGAACACAGCGGACGCTGAAGCCCTGGCGAAAACGGCGAGGCGCCGAGGCGTGCGGAGCGGCCGCTGGAGCATGCCGTCGAGGAGTTTGGGGCCGAGGCGGCGCGGCAGCTGGGTGGGGAGGCGCCCGGCGGGAAGGGAACGGAGTGAGGAATGCGCCAGCGCGAGAGGGGGAGACATGACGGCGACCGGCGGTCGCGCGGGCGGGGAAGGCGTCGGCCGGTCGGGGATTCTGGGGTGCGGATTGGAATCCTACTCCAGCCGGCCGGCGGCAACGACGGGGACGTTCGGCTCCCTCTAGCGGGTGACTTGCTCGGTCGGGAGCGTCGGTTTTCCGGCTTGCACCCTCGAATCCTCGATTGCACGGCCACGATTATAACCGTGTGTCGCGTTTATATTTTCAAAAAACTCTTGATCGAACGAATTCTCAGGTGAAAAACTAAGCCACTAAACTTCAGACTATACAAAGCCTATTTTGCTTATAAGGTTACAAGTATATCAACATCTTGCTGAATGGTTACAAGATGACTTGCGCATGTGTTCCAATTTCTCTCCGACTCGATCAGCGAAGGTCTTCATCCTTCGTTGCAATGGTTAAAAACTTGTTGTAAGCAATTGCTATAAAAACAAGCATCACACCTGATTGGAGGCTCAATGTAATGTCCTTGATTAAAGGCTCAATTGTATTGTGTTTCCTTGACCAAAGCATGTGATGTCAGCAGTGGTGCCTGGATCACGTGACAGTTGTTGCAACTGCGGTGTCTCGATCGATCCAAATCTATAGGCCGAGGATGGCTTCCTTCATCTGCAACCTCACGGCTCATCACGGCGGCGAGAGCTCTGGAGAACATCCTAACAAGGCAACTGCGTGACGCTCGAGTTGCTGGCAGGCAACACGAGCGGACTGTAGTCGCGATCACATCTGATATATCTCCTCAATTCTCTTTTCTCTCCACCGTGGTGTGTTGCCGCTCGGTCCTCGGCTCCTCGCTACGTTGGCGCGCGAGTCCTCCATACCCATCGACGACGACACCCAGATCCGACTCCCACACGACAGTCCGCGCCGCCGTTGGGGCCAGCGCAGACGACGACCAAATCGTAGCAATTTTACTTGTACCAAAAAGAGTATAGCAAAAAGTAAAATTGATTACGAGAACGTAACCATACGGTGAAAAAGAATAACGAGTGGTGGACAAGCTTCCGCCAAGTGT
>JADLZK010004161.1:0-95894 GCA_015847255.1 Hyparrhenia diplandra | reverse complement strand
GGTCGTGGGATCGTGTCAGGATCTTCAGCCGTTTCCTCCCGACGCCGGAGGAAGCCGTGACCCAGCTACCACCTGCCACGCCCGTCGCCGGGACGCCGCCGCACGACGCCGTCTGCCCTGTTTGATCAGGTTTATGGCCTGTTTGGTTTCCATGAAGTCGTGACTTATAAGTCAAAAATTCAAAATAAGTGACTTATTTTGCCAAACAGTAGGTTACAGGATCATAGGACGCAATTTATGCTCATGTGACTTATGCTCACTTCAGAACCATTTTCTCTTTTTTTTCACCCCTCGACTTATTACCAGTCATTTCTTTCTTTCTTTTTTTTTTTTCTCGACTTATAGCAGTCAGAATCAAAAACAGTACATGACTTATAAGTCACAGATTTTTAGTCACCCGACTTAATAAGTCATCCGACCATGGAAACCAAATGCGCTCTTAGTTTCGTAGGGCGTAGATATGTCCTTGCTCGTCTCGTCTGCTCCCTCCTTAAGGCAAATATGCTGCTAAGGCTAGTTTGTGCATGCATTTTTTCTCACATGACACACCACCAAAATCAGCCGAAATCGTATGGTTTAAGAACCTACCAGACTGGCTGCAGTGGCTTGTTTTGGGGTTTGTTATTTTCGTTTCGTCACATTACATGATGTGTACTGTGGATTCTGTGTTCTGAGTCTGAGGTGTGCAATTGAGTTTTGTTGCATTGATCGTTGAATAAATACAGTACTCGTATGTATTGCGCTGGGTCTGTTTCTTTTCATCAGTTTGTTGCATCAAGTGCTGCGCGAAGCGAAGCAATGACAAACCGCAACATGCGCCGTTGTTCAGAGCAGTGAAACAGGGCACACAAGGTCAGCGGATAACAACCGAGGAGCCAAGTGGAGTAGGAGCTTTCAAGTCGTTCAACGCACCCCAGCGTCCGGCCAATCAGCTCCGGCTACACAGACAGCCACGTACGTGCTAACCGCGAGATGCTCTACGCCATACGTAACCGCGAGATGCTCCTGTGACGCGCGCTCTGCTGCTGCTGCTGCCGCCACAGTGGTCCGCCACGGCGACGGCGGCGAGTCTGGTTTGACCGGTTGCCGCCACCGACGGCATCCACGTATGTCCCGGTCCGCGCGGTGGCCGGTGCTGCTTTCCTAACAACGAAGCAAAACGATGGATAGAGCCAGCGCCGCCGACCAGGAACCTTGCCGTGCCGCCCTTGAGGAAACCACGGAGTATGCCAGCAAATGCAGTGCAAACCGGACCCAGACGGTGCGTCGTCCGACGGTCCTGTTTAGTTTTCGGCTCTGCAGCTGAACCGACGTCCGTCGGGAGGGCGCGTACGTCGGCGCGGCTTTGTGCTAAGTGCAACGGAACACAACACTGGACCACGTGTGGACAGCCAGGAACGAACCTCGGACCATTTCAGATTCTCATCATGCACCGTGTTCTCTTTTCAGGCAATCTCCAAAACCCAGAGGGCCGGCTGGGCAAGCAAACTCTATTACCCGGGCCCCGCAAGGACGAATCTCTTCTCTGCAAGTCTCTAAACGAATCGAAAGGAGGAGAAAGAAAACATAAGAATCTTCAAAAAAAAAAAGTATTTTTCCTCCTTACTTTAAAATAAACATTTCTATAGTTTGACTTGAATATGCCTATAACCTATAAATCTCTACACCTAAAACATATCCAATGACCATGTGATAGTCGGACGTCCCACCCTGATCCACTCATGTTCGCTGCAGAGAGGGGCATCCGACGATAACATTGTATATGTCTCAAGTGTAGAGATTAGCCACTTTTTTTTTTTTGGTGAAGAGGGTTTTTATCAGGAAAAGAGGGAAAATTTTCATTAGCAAAGCTGTAAATTACAATCATCACTGAGGAGATCAGGGCTACATCTTAGGACACATACTGTAATCTTATGCTATGCTAGATAGTAGATTCTGATTCACTCCATTGAACGCGTCAATTACACATCTAGACGTGTTTTTTATTGAGACATGTCTATGATATTATTATATTATGTTCACAGAAGATCTTCTTTTTTTCCCTCAAAAAAAAAAAAGAGAAGAAGATCTCCTTTTTGGGGGACTAACACATTAGTGACATATCTCTATTTTATATTAGAGACACATTTTGTTTCCATGTCAATCGGATGCCTTCCTTATGCTGTTTGATATAGTGTCGCCACCCGCCTTTTGAGCAAGAATATTATAGTGCCTAGTCACTGGCTGAAAGCTTGTCCACGTCAGTGAAATTGATGTGGCAGAAAGAGAAATGGAGAGAGAGACAGTTGGACGGGCGTTTAACTCTTTGGCAGTTCGAAAACACAAAGAACCGAGAAAAACGCCTACATGCAGTCTGACACGGGCGAAGGAATCGGCGCTTCACTCTCCACCCACCTTCACTCTTGATGTCATGCGCCAGCCACACCATGCTAGCTCACAACCATGTATGTATGATGAGATGGCTACGGAGTTGTAGCTTCCTATGGATCCTAGTTAATAAATATGCATGCATAAACACTAAACACTGTATATTAAAATATTCTCCAAAGCCGACCCAACAGCCAGCTTAGTATACATGTTTTTGTTGATGCTAACTCTATGTGACGTGGCAAAGGCTTACCGCCGGCAGTTGGCGAAATTATTAACCTTGCTTTAGGTGTTTCGTTGTAATGGTTCCATGGCCTACCACTAATAAAATAGTGCCAACTTTTTTTGAATAAATGATTTTGAAAAATGTGAGCACTAATGTTAAGACACGACCAACTACTTCATCTTTGGGTGGCTCACCGCAAAGGAATGGACCAATTAAGCAAAACTCAATTGTGAAGAAGGTCTTTTCCTCGCGTGAAACAGCGCTCCTTGTTAGGTTTTTATCTTGCATTAAATATTGAACGGTACTACTAAAAGCCAGTGAATTGAAAAATTTTGTCTTTTGAAGTTATTTTTTGCATCGCACGGATCGTTTTACAGACAACCATCTCAACATTTTGTGCATACCTATACTAACAACTTTTGTGTAGTTTGGCTAAAATAGATTTGGGTGGGCAATCAAAAAAAAATGTATAGAATTTGGTGGGCCTTTTTGTGCTTCCGCCAAGAGAACCTACTAGTGTGTGGGCCTTGCTAATTACATGATGTTGGTTGGGCCTCCAACGATGCGCATAATAAAGAAACCGCCAATTCGGGAGACAGCATTTGTATTGCTAAAAAAAAAAAAAAAAATTCGGAGACAGTAGAGTTAGAAATCACCGGCAAAGTCTCTTGGGTCAAAGTCATCGTCTAAATATCTCAATGAGAGCTTTGTTTATCGATCGATGATTACGCTTACTTGCCTACCAAGTAGCAGTGCCCGACTAATACAACAAGGCCCTTCTCACAAGTGGCTGCTACTTGCATATTTACCATTCGTCCTGTGCCTGTCAGTACTTGGGAGCCAGCACACGCTTCTCTTTCGTCTCCCAATCCTCCCCACAAAAGCGGCTCGATCCTAGCTGGGTTGCTTGCTACCTTGGAGCTCAATCACAAAACAAAGCGCAGCAAATTAAAGCAAAACCATGAGGGTAAAGATCTCCCCACCTTCCTTTTGTGTCCTTCTCTTCTTGTAGTAGCTACTCTTGTATTTCAGAATTTCTTTCAGAAATATTTATGCACCTGTCATTTTTTTCCTCAGAAGGAGATCATAATCCGGATTCATGTGAAATCCGACAAGTGCCAGGCCAAGGCCATGAAGGTGGCAGCATCCGGCAGCGGTATGCGTGCGTGCGTGCTCTGTGCCTCTGTTCTTGTTTGTGATGAGAGAATTCTCAGAAGCTACCATCCCTCTTGGTTGGAGCAGGAGTGGAGTCCGTGACGCTGGCCGGCGGCGACAAGAGCCTGCTTCTGGTGATCGGCGACGGCGTGGACTCGAACAAGCTCCTGAAGAAGCTCAAGAAGAAGGTGGGCGAGGTGGAGATCGTGGAGCTGAGGACGCACGACACGTTCGAGGCGGCGGCGCTCTGCCCCGACGACCAAGCAGGAGCTGGCGATGATGACGGCACGGTCGCCCTACAACAACCACCAGCAGCACCAGCAGTGGCAGCACAGCTACGCCGCGGCGCCCACCAGCCCGTACTCGTACCACTACTACCCGTCGCCGGTGGTGGGCGGCGGCTACGGCTACGGCTATGGCTACGGGGCCGGCGGCGCGGCGGTCAGCAGCTACTCGCGGGCGGTGGCGCGCAGCCATCCGGCCAATTACTCGCCGATGGTGGAGAGGCACGACTACCAGCCCATGGATCACTCCTCTTCTTCCTCCTCCGGAAAGCAGCGGAGGCAGATGACTATGGCGGCGGTGCCGCGCCGTGGCAGCGGCACCAACAGCTGCACCATACTCTAGTGCCTCTGTACCAAAGGCGACGTCGCCGTTGCAGCGGCTGCCTAC
This sequence comes from Hyparrhenia diplandra, assembly GCA_015847255.1. Lineage (NCBI taxonomy): Eukaryota > Viridiplantae > Streptophyta > Magnoliopsida > Poales > Poaceae > Hyparrhenia > Hyparrhenia diplandra. Next base: position 91,474 of record JADLZK010004161.1, on the reverse strand, counting down.
CAATCTGCAAAGCCTTGCTGCTGAACTGCTGGCTGCGTCTTGAATGCTGATGCCTCCCAGGAACAGGAAAGCTTGTGGTTAGTTACTCCTCCATGTGTGACTTTGTTGTGTTTTTATTTAGGTTTTGTACAGGTTTGTGGATTAGGCGTGGAAGGTTGTTAGTCTTGTACATGTTTCTGTGGATGGATCCAAGTGGAATTAGTGGACCTGTAAACATGTTACATGTATATATGCACTTAGGAGTTGATTGTAAAGTTGGATGGATGTACATATACCAAAGATGCTTTTGTGGCCTATGGTTACATTACACTAGACATCTTTTGATGCTTAGGCATCTCACATCTCTAAAGTCTGAACTTTGCTGCTGCCATCAATCATGCATCTGAGATTCAAGAGTTTTGTCCAGAACTAGAGACGCTTTGTATAACGAATCACAATTCACAAGCCGTCACTCACTCACCACTGTTCCTAGCTATAAAAAACGGTTTCTAGCTCCCATCAGATGACATTTTTCTACAGTTGATTAGAATAATTAGCAGTTGAGAGAGACACAAATAATAGAGCCCATCCTATTAGCTACCCAATTGACTAGAATAGGAAGTCGACTACAATATATAAATCCTCTATGTTGTACCATCCGATCAGTGGAGTGAATGAACAAAGAATCGCGTGAAGTCACTCCACTGCAATAAACTAACCAGCAACTGTTTGTCAACCATTCTGTTTCTGGTTTCAAGAAAGAAAATGCTTGCTGAAGCTCCAAGCACAACTAAACCGGGCTTCTTCGAACTTAAAAACAAAATGTATAATCAGCAGTAGCCAGCTGGGCATCCCAGTTAGGCACGCAAACTGGATAATAAATCCTCTGATGATGATGTGCCAATCTAGCAGGTTTGTTCTCCGTGGAATTTTAAAGTCTTAAACTCAGTGTTGTTCAGTGAGGCCGTAGCTCTCCATTGGCGAGGTCAAGTCACGGGGTTCTGTCCCTTAGCTGCCCAGCGTCGAGATCTTCTAACTAGTGGAGTAGGAGCACAGTATGATCAATGTCGGCTTTCAAGAGCAAAATTTTTCCTGCTCGTGAGGTGGGTCGCCGAGAATTTTTGCGGTCTTTTTTGACAAACAGCGTCGCTGATGCTTTCTGCATGCTACTGTCAGGTATAAGGTAGACACGTACCCCTGCCTTCTAAAAAGAGTGTCGTTTTAGATTTTTCATACAATCATGTTTGACCATCTATTTTATTCAAAAAAAGAATGTATAAATATCTTCAATTTTATTATGACTTATTTATCATTAGAAATACTTTAATGCTGATTTATCTATTTTATATTTTACATAAAATTTTTGAATCTGACGAACGGTAAAATACGATGTCTAAAAGTAAAAAAAACTCACACTTTTTTGAGACGGGGTGAGTAATATGCGCACGAGTTAAATGTGCCTGACGTAACCTCTGATGCAAGACTGATAGCACTGTTCATCTTAGAAACTTGACGATGTAGCAACGTTATTAGAAAAAATAGTATAAACTTGTTTTTAGGGGAGAAAAAAATAAACTTGTTGGCCCGGCGGCACGTCGTGCCGTGCCGGAGCTCGTCGTATTCTGAAAGATCTTCTCCCCCCACCTCCCTTTTGTCCTTCTCTTGTATCCACTCTTGTATTTCAGATTTTCTTTCAAAAAAATTTTTGAGCATCTCTTTCATAAATATTTATGCACAGTTACACCTGCCGTTTTTCTTCCCAGGTAAGAGTTGAGAGGAGCACTCTAACAAAGAATGTTGTACAAAAAGGAAGTGTTACAAAAAGACGCCAGTAATGGCATGTGCCAGGATCGATCTACATGAGAATAAACATCTACCGGTTCATTCTAAGCGATTAAATTACAGACTACCTAGAGTTGCCCAACTCGTAACAACCTACGCGGTCCCAGCAGACACATCCCTGATCCCAGGGATCACCCCACTGCACAGAGAGAATCATATATGTAAGGCTGATATCCCTATTTCCCCCTTTCTAGACAAGAAGCTGCAGATAGCAGGCAGCACCAGTCATCACGCTCCAGCAAAAAAAACTTCAGACCCTTTACACTGAAAATGGAGAAAAAAAATATTAATTAAATAGCAGATACAGGAAGCAGTCAAAATGCATCCAGTCCCAATGACATAACAAAAGAATAATAATAACTCAAGAATACTGCAAAAACAATGTGAAGTTTGAGCAGAGGAAAGTGTTGTCAGAAAACTGCATTTTGCTGTTGCAAATGTACTGTGGCACACAAGATGTGCCTGCTGTCAAAAGCATATCGCACAATGATCAGAAATATACTTATTCCTAATTTTTTTTTAATGTATTGTAGTGGCTGTTGAAGGTTTATAGTCAGGGCAGAGCAGGATTCAGATAAAGGGGGTACCGGTCCGCAAGTGTCAACAAATGTTTTTTAGGATATCAGTATCAAACGTTAATGTCGGCTTCAAACAATATTGATCTTAATGTGTTTGCTTTAAAACTATAAATCATTTTGTCTCTTTCTTTTTTTTCTTTATTTCACAAGTGCTAGATGTCTAAATTGAAGATAAAAAAAAGGACATTGTTCATAAAATCAATGGTTCACATCATCTTTATTTTATCTAATAATCAAGAGATATAGCTTGAGAATAGAGATATTATTTTATTTCTAATTGGACCTTTATTACCTCAAGAGATTTCTTTTTGCCTATAATCTCTAGAATTAGGGACGACTAATGATGAGTAGTAAGCAAGCCTAGGGATGCCTATAACCACCCCTGTTTATAGTTTAGATGATAAACAACAAAATGATTCACAAACTGTATGTGATGTTCATGTCCTCCAAACACCTAATGTGTTGTACAAAAAAGATAACAACACTGATATGGATGGCAAGCAAAAGACGCCAGTTTAATGAAACAAAAATCATTCTACACCACACTGCAGAGTCAAATTTAAATATTTAAGATGTCAAGTCTTTTTTAGTGTCATTGCCGAGTATCTCGAGCTTCTCCTCTTGCACGTGATTTTACAGCCAGAGATCATGGACTCTCATATTTGGCTCCTCTGCCACTGGGACATACTCTGCTAATTCTGCCTATGAGGGTCTCTTTCAAGGTGCTATATTGTTCAGACGATGGGAAAGGCAATGTTTTGAACCGTCTAATTGATGAATAGTTGTGTTTAGTCCTCTGTCAGCTCGATTAGCCAAGCCTAGTCAACCCTAGTCGTCTACATAGTCGTCCTGTATGTGCCAGGATCGATATACTATAGTACATAATATAAGGCCAATATAAAGAAAGAATTAAGACAGCATTGATGGTCCGTTGGTAACTTGTGAGATCCGATATGTGAAGACCCCAGAGCAAAGAACTGCTAAATAGAGATAAAAACATAGCACAACAGAGGAGAAGATGGGAGCAAGAAGAGGTATGATGTAAGAGCAGGAAGTGAAGATGGGAGCAAGAAGAGGTATGATGTAAGAGCAGGAAGTGAAGATGGGAGCAAGAAGAGGTATGGATAGAGGCAGGGGGGCCACCTAGGAGAATTAGCAAGTTGAAAATCATGTGTAAACGACAAGGTAGGCAGTGCCCTATTGTAAATCTTACCCTACCAAAACGCCTTGTCGCCGTGGTGTAAAAACTCTTGTTCTTAAATACAAAGATGTGCAAATCTTTTGCGTCGAGAAAAAAAGAAGAGGTACGATGTAAGAGCAGGAAGTGAAGGTGGAGCCAGATTGGCGACTTCCCCGCCAGGAAGGGAGGAGTCTGCCACACCTTGGAAGGGAGGCGATGGCTACGGCTCGGAGTGTATGCCAGAGAGACCTCCGCCCAAGTGGCCAACATACCCAGATGCCAGCCCATGACAAAATTTTCATCCGCCTAATCAGGTGATTACTCGTCTGTGCCAAAATTGGACGTTACGTTGATCTTAATTAGTCGACACCTAATCAGACGACTTTGATTTCTAGTTGCTCCTGGAAAATGTTAGTCGTTTTATGTGGTCGGTCACACAAAAAGATACACTGGATTGAATTAATAACAGATATGGAAGTCCTAGGTTCCTGGAAAATGTCATGTTTTATGTAGTTAACACAGAATACTGGATTGCCCATTGTTTTGTTCTGCAAGTTTGATTCCACTTCTTGCTGATGCTTGGTCTACAAGTGCTCTCCACAACAGCATGCCGGGATGAGACTTATTTCAATAATTTGTGGGAGTGTTGAGGGGCAGGTTTGGAAGGGTTTCATTTTTGACAGTTTAGTTGATTTGGAACCACTGAAACCATAGTGTTTTTAACAATGTTTCTCCTAATCTAGCTGAAGTGACTTCACTCTCTAGAGAGGAGATGAAGTTCTGCTGTCTGGCCAGGGGTCGAAGTATTTCATACCTCCATGCCCTTCCTCTAAGTGGAGCATAAAGCTCCAGTCTGGTAAGGTAAAGCTGTTAATGTCCTGGGCATGTGAGTTCAAGATATTTCCAGTCTTGTGGGGTGTATTGTAAATTAAGTTTTCTTTTCATAGTATGAAAACTTTCATAATCCAGACGCAGCTCTCCTGTATTTTTTAGGAAAAGAAAACTTCCATAATTTAAAAGATTATCTTACTTCGGAAAGAGATAGCACGAAAATTTAAAGTAAGTTAAAACGTAAAGGTGCCTGCTATAAAATACATACTCGAGGCAATAGTCACTTTTGTCTACAAAATAGCTTCACAAGTTGCCTTGTTGTGGCCTGCTTGCTTGCACCTACTGCAGAGCCGTATTACTGTGGGGACCTTGTTAGGGTTAAACCGCTTCCTTCTTGGTTTATCCGATGTTCGTGGCTTGGGAGGTGGAATTAAATTTGCCCCAGCACTAAAATCAACAGTATCCATATCAGGTATTGGGAAGATAGTTCCTGAATAAGTCATATGGTAGCTCTCTATTCTGAAAAAAACTTTGAGCAGTAGTCATAGAAAGATCGCCCAATCCTGTTGAACACAGCAACAGCATGCAAGCATGGGAGGCCAGAAAGCTGCCACCTCCTGCAGGTGCATTCCCAATTTGCAAGATTAACGACAAAATTGCATTGCCCCGCACTTCAAACACAGTTTCAGAAGAGCACAGTACAGTCATTTTACCAGCCTTCATCATCTCCTCCTGTGCTTTGTATTCCATGGAAGGAGTCAAAGGTCCAGACCAGGCCTTGCAAGCCTCACGCCTTGTTTCTATTATCTCCATTATTTTTGTTCTCAATGAGTCAATCATCAGCACAATTGAACCCTCCTTCTTGGTTGGTATCCAGTTATTGAAGGCGTCCAACAATGTTTGAGGAGAAATGGTCATATCGACAGCCTCTGAAAATGGCATCGGACCAATGCTCAGGCTTGCTTGCTATGATCCACTCAGCAGCTTCAGTGGATATATTCCTAATGCTCTCAATAGACGCATTAAAAATCCTCGATACTACACGCTTGAGCAGCACGAGTAAAATCCTCAATCATCCCTCTCTTATTTGTTGTGACCATGGCCCCTTTCTCAGCTCTCCTTTGAATTCTTCCATGATATGATGCAAACAGAAGGCGTGATGGCTATCTCCAAACACTTGAGAAACAGCAGCATCCAGACCCTTTTGTCCACTGGACAAGAATGTCATGGCATTGTAAGCGTAGCTGTGATTTTGAACGGGAAATTTCAGCTGCATTAAGAACCACACCCAACTTTCATAGTTTTCATCCTCAACCACACTAAATGCCACTGGAAAGACACCATCATCTGCATCAACTGCAGCAGCCACCAGCAACTTGTACTCATTCGTTGCTTTCAGTGGAACCTTATCAAGAAATAATAGGGGCCTGCACCCATTTGTAAAACCATGCAAAGAAGCATGAAATGCAACAAAAAAAGCGGCCAAATTTTGTATCCACCATTGGAGATAACAAAGCAATACTTCCTGGGTTGGACTCTGTAAGCCTCTCACAATACCAGGGCAAATGGCTGTAAGTCTCCCTGATAGCATGATACAATTCCTTCTGCGCTACTTCTTTACCTCGCCAGACCTGTGAATAGGTCAGTGTAACTCCATATTGTTCATCTATTTCCTTGACAAGGTCCTTTGGCTTCATCATAGGATTATCATGCAGCTTCTCCTTAATAACAGTAGTCAGCCATTGTCTTGTTGCTCGGCGCTGACCTTCTCCATTTCCTCCTCCACATGTATGCTCATCTGTCATTTTCTTGATTACAAATTTCTTGTTACGAGATGACTCGGATGCATGCATTAAGCCCGCGATGCAGCCCTCCGCAACACATTTTACCGTGACACGAGTAGTCTCATTTTTAATGAAGCGGTATGCAAATCCTTTCCCAATGGCATATTTGCACAATTGAGCACGGAAATCCTTCACATTATCAAACTCTTGACCAACACCTTTGATAATGTCATCCCAAAACATAACAGGATTGTCAAGTCCATGCTGAGGATCTGCAGTGATCTCAGAACCAACATACGGGTCACCTGAATCATCAAAAAGGTCAATTGATTCCCTGCAAAAACCATGAATAGTTGTCAACATTTGTGAAACTATTCCTTTTGTGGAGTACCAAGACATTAGATGGCAAAAAATTACCGAGGTGCGGTATCAACAAGAGAAAGATTCTGCTGATCCAGAATGCCTGGTGCAGTGCAAGCACCTCCAGCTGGGGTGGCAAAGGCAACATCGCTTCCATATTCCAGTTGGAAAACCCTGATTTCAGAAATATGATCATAGAGACTGAGAATTTACAGCATACCATTAGAAAACAGAACTGCTGAATAATAATAATAAAAGACTGTAAACAGTAAAATGGCATGCATTAATGAGGCTGAAAATTCAAGATAAACTAGACCAGACAGAACTTCACTTAGCATTATTTTGCCAAACTATGAAGCCCATGCTCCCACAAGAGTCAAAATATGAGTACTTGAAGATGGCAAAGTTTAATTATAATAGAAGCAGCCAGGAAATGTTTATGGCAGTCAATAGTCAATACACAAAATCATTCTTACAAAAATCTGAAGTGAGTTGCAAAACAACTCAAGAAGCTCCTTGTGCCCATGATACTCTATTGCTTAGCAGTTATTGTTATAACAACAAAAGAAAAGGAGAACAATGTTGTAATAACTAAATATGCCTAGATTGTAACTGAAAGCAAATGAGATTGCGTGGATCATGGAGATTGCGTGGATTGAATGATTGATTGAGAGAGACAGGCTTCTCGCGATGTGACCGGTTAGAGCAGTGAGCTCCAGGACTCTCCGTCCGACCTGAGTTCAAAGCTTGGCGTCTCCTTATTTTCAAAGTTATAGGAGAGTCTTCTCCAATAATCTAGTTTTTTTAGAGAGCGAGAGAGATGATGTACATATATATAGGGGGATAAAATATTGAGGTTTAGAGAAACGGCACCAATCAAGATCTCCTCAAATTTCTCTAACAAAACAAGGGCGGCTGGCTGCAACCGCCTAGAGCTGGACCCACACACACACACAGTAACTGCATAATATTATTTAGACCATTTATACAGAAATTGAGCTAACTATTCAGTCAGTATGCTCTGTAAAATAACCAAAAATACAATATAAAATTATAGATCACCATATGGGAAAGAACTTTCAAGTTTACAAATTCTGATATCAGAATTAATGATGCATTTGACATAAAGTGGCATTGTTGGCACAAACAAGAACTTTATCAAGTAGGGCACAGACTGAAATGCTAATATCCAAATGGGCATAGTTTCATTCAATTCTACAATAAGCAACTCTTCAAACTGAAAGGAGCTAAAGTAAATACCTCGTGCGTTCCCTAGGCATTGTATTTTCTTTTGATCCTAGAAGAGGCTACTCTTCAAATTAAAAGGGGATAAAAGTAGCTGCCTGGCGTGTTACCTTGGCATGCATTAGATAGTATGCATCTTTCTCAATGTAACCAAAATAGCTTATTACACTAACATCTCTTAGTAAAAGGTTCTATGAGGTTGTTTCATAGGCATAACTCATAAGGGTAAAAAATCACGGTTATTCTGTTAGAGGAGTACGCCATGGGCCTTTTGGGCCATGGCCTGTGAGTATTAGGGTTAATTAGCCGCTTGCTTGGGCAAGTAAGTCCTCTCTATATAATGAGAGGAGATGTATCAATCTATATTCATTCAAGCAAGAGATTAGAAGGAAATCCCTTCCCTCTTGCCGGCCATGGGCAGAGCCCCGCGGCCGGCGTTCCTAGCACCCCTACAGCCCTAACCCTAGCCGCCGCCCGTTCGTGAACAGTATATGCGGTACTGTAGCACCGCCCAGCCCTCTCTTCCTCAATTCCAACCTCCTGGTATCAGCTCCACCCGTCCAGGACCATGGCGAGACCCCCGCCGCCGTGCCCACCACCACGCTGCTCGGCACACATCCATGGGCTGCACCGCCCTTTTCTCCGCTGCGCCCGTCGGTGCACCGCGCCCATCCTGTTCTCTGCAGCGCCGCCGCCCTGTTCTCCACAGCACCACCGGTGTTCACCACCTCCTCGCTACTGGCGGCCTCCTCCTCTGTCCCCTTGCCGATGTCCGCTCTTCCCGTCATGACGAAATCGAGCAACTGACGGCGGTTGTCCTCGATGGCCCAGAAGATGGAAACTATTGCCCAGGGCCCCTGGGTAGGAGGTTATTGATCCCACACTTGTCAGAACTGCTGCAATTGCTTTTATTAGTCTTGGTTGTCTAGCTGGTGCTAACCTATACGGTTTTAGAACTGGGTTCGGCCTGCACTTCCAGAGCCATTTGTATATATACAAGAACTTTATTTCTAACCAATTTGTGAATAAAAGGCAGAACCTCAGCTTCTTCAAAATCAGAAACATCCAGAACAAAGAAGGCAAGCCAAGATGTACTAGCAGTTATATGAAGATCAATTCTGCACCTGTTGTCATCATTTTCAGTAACAATTGGTCTTGGCTGTTTCACACTATTGGCACTAGGTTGGACTGAAGTGCCAGGAGCACTGGGAGTCAGAGTCTTCTTGTTACTTTTGGATACCCTAAAAGAGAGTGTCATGAAACACGGTACATGATTACAATAACAACATAAAGACAACTGGCACAGCGCAACCTACTTGTTTTTGGAAGGTGTCCGTTTCCTTTTGTCACCAGGAGCATTAGAGCCAGGCTTAATTGCAGAAGCTCCATAAGTAACAATACTCCTGGTTATTCAGGACAAGAAAATCATAGACCATGTCAATAAGAATCACAATTTGACAAAGCAATAAGTTGCAAAAGAACATACCTGTTTTCTACTCTACTAATCAAGAAAACTTCCACTTGTGCAGCACTGATAGAAAAATCAACCATCCTTTGTAAATCTCGATCACATGATATTGTGATGAGCGTTCTGTAATTATTCGGAAGGAAGTACTTCAATGACATGTCAGTGACATCAACATGGAACACCTTGGACACCTCATCCTTGAAGCTCTCCAGTGGCATATCACGAGTAACATCAACAGCATGCGCCTCGCCTCCTTTGTATGTCAAATTACCATTGGGGCCAGAAGTGAATTCTCCACCATACTGGCAAATGGCTACCACAATACCCCCATCCGCCATGCTTCCTGAGTTGTTCAGCGGTCAGTATTAACTACAATAAATAAATATAAAGGAAATTTACTTTTCACAAAACTTCGCATGTGTAATTCATGATGCAGTGAAAATACACTGTGTCAAATGGTGCACATTATTCTGTGAGCATTTTAAAAGGCCATTAGCAACACACATCTCCCATAAGCATGGGCGGATGCAGCTGGATGCATGGGGAATACCCAATTATTTTGAGGGGGAAAAAATGAGTATATGTTTGATATATGTATGAATGGATCCCATGTATGACATTTAGCATGGTTTTAAAGTCATCGCCTAGGCGTCCAAATCCTGGGCGTCCCCATCGCCACGACCAAAATCCAGCAAAGCAAAAGAGGAGGCGAGGGAGAAGAAAGAGGAAGAGGACCAGCAGGGTTTGGGGAAGGCCAAACTCCCATCTCCGCACCATGGCTCCCATGGTCATGGCAGCTCCGATCCGCAAGGGGGCCGCATGGGAGAAGGGGAGGGGAAGCGGCAGGGAGGACCGGAGGAGAGGTGCCGGCCGCAGATGTCAACGGAGGGGGCAGAGAGAGAGGCGGCACCTGATAGAAGCAGCAGCACCAGCATCGGCGGCGGCGGCGGCCACCAGTTGTTGCCTCGTTGGAGAGCGAGAGGGGGCGGGGGCGAGAGGCGAGGGCCCTCGGCACCTAGAAGGGTTAGGGAAGGTTAACTTACATGGCGGTCTCTACTCTCTAGGCTCGGGCTTTCTTAGTTTCTTTTTTTTTCTTTTTTTTTTTCTTACTTTCTTCGCACTGCAGCACTGAAGTTCTTTGTATTCATTTAGTGTCACCTAGTTGATTCAAATGGATGTTTCGTCACGCCTTGTCATACCACCTTAATAAACATGGATATATATACATGTGCAATTTATGGTATATGTCTAAAGTATCATATTTTATCTTTCATCAAAAGATTCTAAATTTCATTTAAACACAAAAAAAAAGTGGGAACATAACTGCTCGTTGTTCACTTCTGACTCCTTAATTTTATTACTCTCACCATATCAAAAATTTAATAATGATTTGTCAATGTTATTTCTTGTGTGCCTCCGTCTCTTGATCTCACGACTTTAAAAGATTTAACGAGCTAACTAGGGCATGTATTAAAAGGGAGTTTATGAAGGCAGTCGTCCATCATACGTCGTGTCAAGCTAATCAAACTTGACGGCTTGTACAGTGTCTCCTCAAACTCACACCCACCAAGGAGCCGCTTCACGTGAGGCCGGTGAAGGCTCCACACAAAGCCACGTTGAAGGCTTCACACAAAGCCACGTTGAAGGCTCCATGCCGAGGTCCCTTGGTGAAGACCAGAGTCTCTATGATAAAGGAGAGAATTAGGTATATGGTCCTCAAAAAAAGTTGTCTTAGGTATGTGGCCTCTTTTTTTTCGAATTTGGGAATCCGGCCTTCAATTAAAATTTCCTTAGGAATATGGCCTTCCGTCCAATTTGAGGGGTAACGGTGTTAACTAGAGGGGTAAAAAGACCATTTTACCCCTGAGTTAAAAAAAAAATACTTATGTTCATTTGTTGTATATTTTGAGTATATAATCACATTCATTTAGACATGTTGTACGCGGACATGTCAACCAACCGGCCATGCATATATTGCTGATTGTACATCTGGACGCCATATTTAGCCTGATGTCATGCTCATGAATGTCTCTTCTCTGCTTAACAAATTAGCACTAATGAACCAATCCAGACCATGCATGCATGCCACATATATATACGTATATCACAAGTCGGCAACTCGGTTGGCCACGATCTCTGGGCTGAATACACAAAGCCTTTCATTCGGAGTGGTCGGAGAGGTTGGTGAGCTGTCGCACTGGATTACTATCCATGGCATCCTCAAGTTTCTAAAATTATGCTAGCACAATTTAGGGTGTCAACACAAAGCTTGTACCCACTGAGGACATCGAACAACGATTTGCACAGCATCTCAAGCAACTGCATGCACGCGGTTCAGACGCAGCTTGCCGATCGATCGATGTAAGCAGGCAGGCTTTTGCTAGCGTGTAGTAAACAAAATGCAAGCAATAGTGCAGCCTTTTTAAACAGACATTTGTTTTTTTGTCACTCCACATCTATAACCCCTGTAAAGGGAACCCAGGGTGGCACATCAGCAGCCACGTCATCTCTAATCCTGATCCCGCGTCTTCCTGCCCCTTCGTCCGTTCCTCGCGTCGCCGTCATCGCTCCTGTCGTTCCCCTTCCCTGCCCGTCGGCCTTCCCAGCACAATTTTCATCTCAACAACATAAAAGAATGAAAGTAAGACTCCTCTTTGGTGCGGTAATTTTTTCAGGTCACCTCCCGCACCACCATGCGACGCGCCCCCGTCATCTCCGTGATCCCCGTGCCGCAAGATTAATTCCCTTCCCAAATATAATTCCCTTCCTAAATTTTGCCACTAATCCTTTTCCCTGGAGATCCCCTTCGCTTAATGCCACTCCTCAACAAAAATCACCGCGCGCGTCCTCATCGTGTACGAAGCCGGGCGGGCGTCCTGTGCGATCCAGGAACGCAGCCGTCGTCCACGCCGCCGACCTTGCCGCCGCAAAACCCTAGCACGAATTGCCGCCTCTCACCCTCGAGTCGTAGAGCGCGCTGCTCCGTCGCCGCCGGACTTTCCTCGCTGCTCGCTGCTCGCCGCTCCATGTCCTGGTAAGAAAGTCGCCGAATCTTATATCAACAATGCGAAGCCGCTCAGGTCTTTATCCCTCTCTTTCCTTGATCTTTGGTTTGTTCTTACGACGATGCCGTGGTTCACGCAGGGATCCACCGTCCGCCCAACGAGCAGCACGTCGTCTCCTGTCTTCACTGCCTTCAGGAACACCCAGGGTGAGTTCGGTTCCTCGTGCTGTTTTCTGTCTCCCGTGCTTTCCCGTCAAAAGCGGAGGCCCGACCCTACGTCGTTTCACTAAAGTTTTTGGCGATGTGATCGCCGCCATCATCAATGGCAGCCACCACGGTGTTCAGGCTGTTCCGTCCTGCTGCCGCGTTGATGCATCGACCATGCATCGTGTGTGTCCCTATGATCCGCTCGAATTCCTAGCTGATCCAGTTGTATATAGGTCATCTGTGTTTCAACTCGTTACAGGTATGAAGACTTAGTGTTATACGTGAACCACCTGTACACAACAAAGCTTTCTATTTTCTATTTTATGCATATCAGATAAGTGAAAAAGGGATAGAATACTGATAGTGCATTGTCCTTGATGCAGCCAATCCTAGATCATTAAAGTCAGTCCAGGAGTTTCTGTTGTCAAATATTGGAACTGAACCAACATCCTTCCAGAAAGACTGATTCAAGGTAACGTTTGTTATTTTGCCGTGGCCTCATAACCTGTGCCAACAGCAAAGCATGATTATGTTAGCACATCATTCTGGGGACTTTCTGATGCATGCATGATATAATGACTTTCAGAAGGTCTTTGTGCACGGTGCAGTTTATATAACTAATAAACGTGGTACTATGATGCCACAACTTCCTACAGGTTTGAAATCCCACCCTTGCATAACTAATGGACTTATTGCAGTTTCAGTTTGCCGCAACACCTCTTTTTTTTTTTTTTTTTTTTTTTTTGGTTTGTTTGCAGATGACTAGCCAATTATCATCGGTTCATATGTATGTCTTTTTAGTAGAGAAAACATCTAGATCTGAGGGCTCTCCACCTATCATGATGTGCTCCCTAGGATTGATATATTTGGTACTGATACACTGAATACATTTATTGCCATGATCTCAATTGAGGATGGCTTTCAAATTCACAAGTAAGGCCGTCTATCTTCTATTCTACTATAGTAACACATTCATTAACATGCATTTGATTCATATTACGGATACCATTTTTCTTGCTACTTTAGTTTTTAAAAATACAGTTTTGTGGGAAGTTTAGTAAATATTAATCGTGGTTGAATAAAAAGTGAGCAAAGAGGAGACAAGTTTCATCATTCTAAAGTAGCTCAAGGAACATGAGTTTTTTTGTGTGTTGGTTTTTCCCCTCATTTCACTGAATACCTAATCGATCAATTCATTGTTGAGGTTCCAGTTATCTGCTGACGAAGAGGTGGAATCCAGTTTGTTGGCGACTCCTATGAGAATATATGTGCAGGGTACTCACACCATAGTATGTAAGAACTTTGGATTCTTTTTTAGTGTATGCTTATGTTTTATTCATGTTTCTAGAGATGTCCACATGAGCTGTTAATTTGCTATACCTTGTTACTCAGTACATAGTAGGAAATTGACCGCAAAGTTAATACAATGCTTGGGCTAGAGTATCACCACATTATGAATTGTTGCATTTGTCATGTATGAATTGGAGACAAAATTGTATCATTTTGTTAGCCCCCTCACATTCTTACTTTTGTTACAGTCCCCTCACAACGAAAACCGTATCTGAATCTTGTATGCCTTGCCCAGCGACAACTTTCTTGACGGCTTTGTGCTTGGCCAGGACCCTGAATGTTTGGATTTTGTTTGTCACAGGAATAGGAGACTGCCTTTTTATCATCAGGAACAAGACTGTGTTTTTATTAATTCTTCCTTTATTCTGTTTCATCCAGCCCCGTCTTGGCTGCTCGTTGTTTGCTGGCCTACCGAGCAGACAAGTCAGTGGCGGAGGACCTCACCTCATCGACACATGTACCGCAGCCCTACAGAGCAGAACGATGACGACACCCCACCCACATAGGAGGCACACACAGATTAGTTGAGTTTCACGTTTGATTTGCAACCAAAACGAAACTCTGATATTGCACCAAGCCAAGAGCAATTAATGGAATTAGTGAAATTAGGGGATTACAAGGCATCTGAATATTTTTATGCGCATACTCTGAATTTTTGGCACATACTCTAAATAGCCATGCATACTTTTAGGGAACTAATGGAATTAACAATTTATGAATAAATAGGTAAAGAAACTCAAATAAATTATTATATTATTATACGATCCATATGTTTTATATAAAATTAATTTATCCCGTAGCGACGCACGCGATACCATCATAAAACAGCATCGGGTACCCACCGGCCCCCTCGCGTAGCATCGACGCTCCCCGCCCGCGCGTCCCCTCGCGTCCGCCTCTACGCCGCCGTCGCCCATCCGGACCCGACTGCGCTGCCGCCGGAAGTCCCTACAGCCTTCCTCCACAACTCCATCCACATGGCCTCCATACTGCTGCCGTCGAGGAAGTGGAGGAGACGGGTGAGTCTCTTTCTCAGGCGGAGGGGGATCTCTGGGAAGAGCAGCGGTGGTGCTAGATCTGCTGTCGCGGCCGTGTGGTGCTCTGCACGAGGCTGCTGGAGCTGGTGGCAGGCGGGGAAGGAGGAGGATGCCACGGCGGCGCTTGGAGATGGAGATCAGCTGCCCCACGGATGTCCGCCATGTCTCCTGGTCACCATTGACTGCTTTCATAGATTCCTCCACCTCCTGTCAAGTTCAACCATAGATACCTGTTGTTCTGCCCAACACTAGCGCCAGCGTTTCAGTGTCTCTACTGAATCGATGTAATGCAGATGTGATGGTAAGGGAAATTTAATCTCTCCTCAGTACGTCTCAGACATCGTCTATAATGAGGTGGTTTCCTACTTGCTTCCCTTTTCGATTAAGCCTGTTTATTTGTTTCTTTACTTTTTAGTTTGTTTGATAATTGTAGTTCCTAATTGATCCAACAACACGTTTCAGTTTGGTGATAGACTGAAATTAACCGGACATCCAATACCAACATCTTTCTTCTTCATTTTTTTAATCTTCTGACGCTCACTGTGGAGGCATGTCCTGCAACGTGCAGGACCAATAGGCTGAGTTCAGTTCAAAACTGTTGCAATACATTCCCTTTTTTTATTTGGTTCAAACTAATGTTTCAAAACTGAAACTACGGCTCACCTGTCGTGGCGAAAGGATGGCTCACCTGTCATGGATAAAGAATGGCTCGACATTTTCTAAGCAGTGAAGATATTGACCATAGGAATAATTGCAAGGTAACTACTAAGAACAACTTTTTTTTGTATGAAGTGGTTCAGTTTGTCACTTCATCGCAATTGCAATACAAGAATATAAAACAAATGAAATTTGCTGGCCAAATTCTTGATTTCTCAGGACAATGGCTACTTATATGTTGCTCTTTCCTGGACTTTACGGTGTACATTCGTTGTTGTTGCCCTGCACATTTTGCTGCTTCAACATGACCTGATGAAGGTACACTCATATTGTGTTTCAGCAATAGCATGCATCTGAATGTTTCTTATTATATTCCCAAAAAGATATGTGCTTTATGGAGAAGAAGATTGTAAGATGTCATTTGCCATACAAGCATTACAGCAGTTAATGATACAGGATTTTGTAGCCCAATGAGTAAAAAACACACAAAATTATTGCTGGTACAAGGAAGATATTTTTTTTTACCTTAGGATAATTGATTGGTTAAACCATAATTTATTTTTTTTTTACCTTTGCATTAACAGGTCTGTAGACTCTAGCTTAATCGGTGATGGTCATGAGACTCATGACTTATTGTGGGTTCCCGTTTTCAAGAGAAAGCTTGCAGATGCGGCAAAGGTGAATGGGGAGCTGAGAGAGCTGCTGCTGTTACTGAAGGTACATCCCTACATTCAGTCAATCTTCACAATTTGCACCTCACCAAAGTGGGGTATCTTTCTGGTAACAAGTGGCATGATGAAGTATTGATCTGAAACTCTGGATCTGTTTTCCAGGATAAATATGATACTTTGCTTGAGAAGAATGAGAAACCGGAGGGCCAGATGGTTGCTCTGTCCACTTCTTTCCGGTCCATGAAGGTATACTCACTATTTATTTAATGCAATTGAGCTGCATAGATATTTCCTTTGGTGAGAATTTATCCCTTCTTTGGCTAATAATCTGACAGGGCTGCGGTGAGAATGATATGGTCAGGAAAAAAAACACCAAAAATGTGACACCTTCTTCTTTTGATTTAGCATGCACACTCAAGCAACTTCCTTACCTAGGATTGCAGAACTACACATGCTAACCATCTTTGATTAAAGACTCCGCATATTGCATGGTTTGGGACATCCACTGCTCCAAAGTAGGGTAGACAGAACTGGATTCTGCAGTTCACCCCATCCCCACCACAGCGAACTCCACTGCCGCCGCCGATTCCGTGCCCCATGGTTTCCTTAAGGCAGGGGAGGGATGCGATACGCAAATCATCCTGCTCCTTCTAAAAATGATTCTGGGGTTGGTGACTCTTTGGTAGTGGGGAAGCCCTCTGCGTTGGCTGGTGAGACCTTCGAACAGTGCTGTGGTGACAATGATTTGGTGAGAATTTATCCCTTCTTTGGCTAATAATCTGACAGGGCTGCGGTGAGAATGATATGGTCAGGAAAAAAGTACACCAAAAATGTGACTGAAACTCCATTTTTCCCTTCCTTCTTCTTTTGATTTCGCATGCACACTCAAGCAACTTCCTTACCTAGGATTGCAGAACTACACATGCTAACCATCTTTGATTAAAGACTCACAGTGAGATATTGCATGGTTTGGGACATCCACTGCTCCAAAGTAGGGTAGACAGAACTGGATTCTGCAGTTCAGTTTCACATAGACTGAAACTGTATTATTTGTCCCCAATTTGCGCAGCGTCTGTGGATCTTCCCTCAAGGATGGGAGGCGTGACTGGTCATCCGTGCATCCAAAGGCAGAGTTTCCTTGCCTGATACAATGCTACAAAGGCATTTCCATTTAGACTTTTGCAATATTCATTTCAATTCACGATAAAAAGGCATTACGTTTGTTATTTTGCAATTTTCAATTCAGAACGACTTTTGTTTTATAATTCTGTAGGTTGCAGATTGTGAACTGCCCATGGTTTCCTTAAGCAAACCAAAGCACCCTCTGCTGTTTGGTTGGTTGAAGTACATTTTTTTTTTAGATACGCAAATCATCCTGCAGTGGCCTTCCTAAAAATGATTCTGAAACACCAATAGGGGGGGCAAAGTGATCTATTTATTTTTGGTGTTTTTTCACTTCTGTAGGTTGCAGATTGGGGACAAACCTGCCCATGGTTTTCTTGAGCAAACCAAAGAACCCTCTGCTCTTTTGGTTGGCTGGTTGAAGTACATCTTCAATTAGATAGTTGTTTTGTGGTCCGTTGAAACATGCATCATTGAGGGAGACTTTAGTGCATGAAGTATAAGAAATAAGGAGCTGTCCCCCTCTTCTTTGTTAGTTTATTTACAGAAGCGTGTGAAAGAATCGCATTCTATGTCCATGGATATATGTAGTAGATATGCATTACATATGCAAACATGGTTAACCTTTTTTCATATTTTCTACAGAAATAAAACAAGGGTTTGTATCTGAAATTATGTTACAGAGGTAATTATTATGAATTCTCTTAATGAATCGTTGTCGCAGTCTTCAACTCCTGAAGGCAGAGGCAACTCGACAACCTGCAAATGCACCTTTTGTTTTTCTCCGACTGCAGGTCAGGCAACTCGACAACCTGCAAATGCACCTTTTATTTTTCTCCAACTGCAGGTCAACGTTGACATGCCCGGTGGTGGCGTTGACTACAGCTTCCAGTGCATGGGCATGCCATTGGTGATGACAAATGTCTTCAGATGCACCAATATGGTATGTTTATTTATCAACCTAATTAGCAAGGTCAGTAATGTCTCTTTTTCTATCTGAAATTATGTTGTAGAGGTAAGAATTATGAATTTCTCTCAATGAATCATCATCACAGTCTTATCTGAGTTTCTGAAGGTAGGGACAATTCAACAACCTGCAAATGCACCTTTTGTTTTTGTTCAACTGCAGGTGATCGTTGAGATGCCTGGTGGCGCCGTTGACTACAACTTCGAGTGCATGGGCATGCCATCGGTGATGAGTAACGTCTTCAGATGCAGCAAGATGGTTTGTTTTGGTTCTCAACCTGTGAACCTATGGCCAGCTTAAGAATCTCAAGTAGTTATTAACAACTGCAACGAAATTGGTGTCCGTAGGGAAATGGCAAGATGATCTTGCTGGGGCTGAGAAGGCACAACAATCAGGTGTGCCTACTGTCGCTTGAGGTGCTATCACGCAGGTGGTTGATGGGGTAGATCAACATCCCCATCCTCGCCAAGGAATGCATGGACAAGAAGCTGCAGCTGAAAACACTGTTAACGCACGAGCTTGGGATGCAGGAGATCAGGTAAAAGGAAAGATGATCGAGCTGGGGCTGGGAGGGGGCAGCGATCAAGTGTGCCTGCCGACACTCAAAAGAAAGCCAACATATGGTCAAATCCAAATTATAAATTGTTGAGTCTGCAATTGGTTCTAGAGTAGGTAATATGTATGACAAACTTGCAGAGTTCTTAGTGATTGATGTTGTGTTCCAATTAAGTACTCATTCCTTCTCCTATTCTGTTAGAATTAACAGCTTCATGCACCAGTCTTAATATGACAGCTTATATGTGATATCTTGACTTCACCCGTTCAACATGTCTAAATATTCCTATTGGATATATGTTTAGCTTGAAGTTTAAACATAAGATTAAATAATGTTTATGCCATTGAGTATATAATACTTTAAATTCTTTAATTTTCTATGAGGAATAGCTACTTGCAATAATTTTAAAATACCCCAGCCGACCCGCCGCAACGCGTGGGGTATCCTCCTAGTATCTCTAGTAGCCACGTGCCTAAATATTAGCAAAGACTGTATAGCAGATTTGTTTTAATGCAATGTGTGGTTATGAGTGATTATATATGTCTAAATGAATGTGATTATATACTCAAAATATACAACAAATGAACAAAAGTATGTTTTTTTTAACTCAGGGGTAAAATTGTCTTTTTACCTCTCTAGTTAACACCGTTACCCCTCAAACTGGACGGAAGGCCATATTCCTAAGGAAATTTCGATTGAAGGCCGGATTTCTAAATTTGAAAAAAAAGAGGTCACATACCTAAGACAACTTTTTTTGAGGGCCATATACCTAATTCTCTCATGATAAAGGGTCCCTAATGAAGGTCCCATGCCGGGGTTTCTTGATGAAGGTTTATTGGAGAAGGTCTTTCGATGATGGTTGACTCAAGGAGAACCTCCAAGTAAAGTCATTTTTATTCAATGAAAACAATACGCGAAGGCGAGTTTGAAGCACGGTGGTAGCATGCCATCCTCATTGCCATCGGTCTCACTATGGAGCGAGGGGTCGACCATCCACAATGTGCCTAGGCTCACTATCACCAGCCTCCACACGACACCGAACAAGACAGGGTGACTTGTGCATATCCGCATCACGCGACCGCCACGAGCCCCCGGTTTGCTCACCGCCGATGCAATAAATCGTGTGGTCGTGACGCCGACTCTAATATGTGGGGTACCAAAAGGGAGCGGTGGTGTTTGATTGGACTCAGAGTTGATGTTGTTAGGTTGAATTAATGGTAATGGCAAAACCAAAATTTAGACAGATAGCAACACCTTTTTTTATAGCAATGAAGGGGCTTTTGTAACTCTAAGAGACATTAAAGATTTTGATATTTTTTAAATGGATTCTCTTAGAACCAGGCTACATTGAAACGGCTCCTATATCTATGGCTCGACGGGTGAAATTTTGAAGCATTCTGACCACCCGTGGACAGTGATATTATGATGGTTGGAGTCATGTCACATCCTAATGTAATAACTGCTGATGAAATTGAAGGGGATCAAACTTGGAGCACTATGCATAGCATAGGGGGAGTATGTAATATTGTAGTTTGCGGTGTACAATGTCATTTCAATGTTATTTTAGGGCTTAATCTCACAAAGGAACTCAATGAAAATCAATTGGAATAATAACAAACACAATCCACCATCTAGGGTGCGATCCAAGTTCTCTTTAGAATAAAGAGCATGTGGACAAGCTCTCTAATATTGTTTCATGGTTTAATATCACAAAAGAACTTAAAGGGATCCCTAGAAATTAATTGTGGAGTGAGAGGCTTGTATGGAGGTTGTGGTGAATTCTAGTCAATGGTGATCCATGAAGTGGTTGGTAAGTCATGACAAGTACCACGGGTTGCATGGCGTTGTCGCGCCAACCAATATAGAAAATATAGGAATTAGGCTTAGCTAGCAAAGCTAGGTTTGAAGATGTATGTATTTAGAGTTATGACCATTTGGTTGCCCATCTAAGCTTGCATTGTATCTCTCTTTATAGTACGGTTTTTCCTAAACTCAATTTCAACAAACAAAAATCATTAAAGCTCCTTTTGAGTCTAACTCTATAGTTGTTGTTATAATATGATCTATGCTTGTATACATTATCCTCTATATTTATTAACTTGATTGTTATCTTGATAAATCTCATTAGTTCACTAATTATATGGTCATTATCACCAAAACCAACAATTAGGGTTTGAGTGCACTTATGGACATGCGGCGTTAAGAAGACACTAAGGCAAAGGCCTCCGAGATGAAGATCTCGTGCGACGAGAAGATACCGAAGGCAAAGGCATGAAGACAAAGACCTTTGCATCAAGGAGATCCTAGAGGTGAAGATCTACAAATCGGCGAAGATGATGAATCGTGTGATAGAAATGGTAAAAGTAGTCGGAGTTCAAAGGTGAAGCCATCCAGGAGAAGAATATCAAACTACTTATTGCTAGAAGCCTCTAGAGTCGACATTTGTATAGGATAAAAATCATGTGCTTTTTCTATGCCATTTTTACAGAGTTTTGGGATGGAGTTTTTAGTGGCACATGCATGTATCAATTGTGAAAGGCAATCCTCACAATAAAGTTTTGAGTTGTAAACATATACTAGGCCATGTAGTATCGGTGAAAATCTAGTAGCCGAGTGGATATTGTTGGAGAAAGACTATATGATGTACAAGCCAACTCCATCGTCGTGGCCACAACGGCAAAGGCGTGGCCGGAGAGAGTGAGGGGAAGAGGAGAGGAGAGGTCTTTGGGGAGGGAGAGCAGGAGGAGGAGGAGGAAGCCACCGCCGCCACTTCTTTGCTCGTGTCGCCATGCCCGGGTCGGGAGCACAGGAGAGAGGGAGAGATCGATGGGGAGGGAGAGAGGAGGCCAAAGTTTTTTTTTTTTTTCTTTGGAGAGCCGGTATATATCCGGGAGGCTGTGGTGGGGGTTTATGCAAAACAAATTGAGCGGGTAAACACAAAAACACCACGAAATCAGAATTTCCTCTTCTTGAAGCGTAGGATTTTCATAATACGAGGACTGCGATGCAAAAAAACACAATAATAGTAACAGTAAAAGAGGGGCCTAGTCGGACCCGTAGGCAATTTCTTCAAAGGAAAGGACTTTTTTTGTAAAAAAAAATCCAAACCAATTACGACTTTGGGGACGATGTGGACACGCTCCGTGGGCTGGGAAACTATGGTCCTTACCGGTCTTTAATTAATGATCAGCGGTAGCTAGCTGGGCATCCATTTAGGCGGAGTCCCAATGAAAGAAACTAGTAGTTTCTATTACATCGATATCACACAAAAAAGTACTTCTTTTCAACTCATGGTTCTATAGCATCATTCATACAAAGAGTAAATTAAATGCAAATGCAAAAACACATCAATTGTGGCAACTATTTTTACAATCCATATGTGTTCCGTTGACAACACACAATGACAATGAAACAAAATTGGTCGATAGCTGCTAGCACAACACAGTCGGCAAACATAAATCATATTTGTGTGTTCCATCACTCTCAGATCCAAATATCACCATACATCGACCCATATTTCAGTCCCGTAGAAGCCCACTTCTTTTTTTTTTTAAATGACACAATGACAAACACGACACTCACAACACGCACGCACACCCCTATGAACACATGCACGCAAACCCTACCCCACCACTTAAAGCATAACGCCGGAAAATCCTGGGGAAATTTCCAAGAAAAGATGCTAGCACCAGGATTTGAACCCTGGTGGGTAGCGTTCCACTAGACCGTCCTACCATTGGACTACAAGCTAATTCGCTGTAGCTGCCCACTTCAGCTGCCTCTATATCTTAACTACTGGATTAGGGGCAGTATGATCAATGTCGGTTTCATGGAGCCAAATTTTCCTGCTCCTGAGGCGGGCTACCGAGAAATTTGGTGAGCCGTTGACAAACAGCGTCGCTGATGCTTTGTGCATGCTCCTGTCAGGTAGACAGGTGCTTCTTTTTTTTTTTTTTTTGACAATAGACAGGTGCTATTAAGTAATTTGCACGAGTTAAATGTCCCTGACGTAACCTCTGATGCAAGACTGAAAGCACTATTCGTCTTAGAAACTTGACGATGTTGCAACCTTATATAAACTTGGTTTTTTAGGGGAAGAAAAAAATAAACTTGTTTTCTTAAAAAAAAAAATAGTAGAGCAGTGATGGCTGAAACGACGGGGCTGGCTGAAGGGACCTGACGAGCTATGCAGCCCATCATATTCAAACGGGCTGGCGGCATGGATGAGGCCCATGATGGAAGGCCCACAATTCGAAGGGCCTTGATTGATTCCTCTACTATTATTCTGATTCTGATTTTCTCTGTCGAGATCGGCAGTCTCTCTCCCCTCCGGCACCGGCGACCTGCGGCCATGCGGGTGGCACCCAGAGTTCTCTTCCTCGTCCGCGACGCCGCTGGCTACGGCGCGGCCCTCGCGGACGCGCTACGTCCGCGGCCTGGGCTAACGAGGTTCTCGCTCCAACCCAAAACCCTAATCTAACTTTCCAACGCATGTAGCATCCGCTCACTCCCGCTTTGCCGCTGGATGTTTCTGGCAGGGAGTCCTCGCCCTTCGAGCTCCCCCCTCTCGGCAAGTACGGCCTCGACGGAGAGAAGGCGTCCGGCGAGCTCGTTAGCTTTACCGATTCGACTGGCTCTCCACAGGTAATGGCCGGCCCAAGAGGATTTCTACGTATCTCATTATTTGATTCGATTCGTGTTCTGCCAGTTAAAATTTAGCAAAACGAACAAAAAGTTTATCGCTTATGTGGTTGGATTAATGACTGCCAGGGTACTACACAAGCAACTGTAATTCTGTAACAAAATGAACATGATGCACAATAGATTTGCTCCTTAAAACTGGAAGATTAGTATCCTTTAAAGATTCTGCTAGTACATTTTAATTTTGCCTTGAAAGTTGAAAGTCCTTTCTCGTATGGAAACATAATTATGGCTAGAAAGTTGCGAGCACGGCCAGGACAAGAAAAAGTCTCCCCTGTCAGCCGCCGTTTTGTTGAATTTCCTGCAAAATGTAACTTCCTGGAAGCTCCAGAGTTCATAAACTTTCCACTCGGGGTTTGGTAGTACTGAGTGTAGGTAGAAGCCTTCACATATTACTACCAACTGAAGCTAAGCAGCAGTTTGTTTTTGTTGTCTTGCATGCTGGCCTGTTCCGTTGAACACGCTGTGAATGCCACCCTTGTTTTTGTTGCTGTCGTCCTGTCTCTCTTTACTTGCAATAGTCTACCTGATGCATCAACACTAAATATGGTTTGGCAAGCATAACATAATAATGATGTTTTCGTGGATTTCATCCTTAAATCTGATACACAGTACTGTCTATGGAGTGAACCTATGTGAATAGAAGAAAAGATACTTTCCTACTGGGGTTCACTTTTTTTTTTGTCTTGCTTGAGTTTTATTAGATAAGAGTAAGGTAATGGACAATATTTTTGTTGGGGATCGCGCCGGCCTGCATAGGTGAACAATTAGCTCACTCTCACAATTCATGGCTAGAGGTAGAAGATGAACTCAACTTGAGAACAGAGCTCCAGTCAAAAAAACTTGAGAACAGAGCACACTCAACAGACGTGAATTGACTGTTCAACTGCACCTGGCTGGTGTACTCACCTCTTAATCCCTTGTTTATAGCTGAATAGGAGTATAGAAACCAGCCCTAGTGGTCGCAGCTTTTCTTACATCCTAAGAAAAGACCTTGACTTGTACTCAAGTCTAATGTCCTACTTGGCTGCCAAGCCTTTGCTTGGAAATTGTTATGCGGTTGAAAGGAATTTGAACTGCGGTAGCAAGGAAACTTGGTCTGCTATTGCTTGCAGACTTATGTGGACAGCAGCAGATTATCTTACAATTCTTCTTCTAATCCTGCTGCTAATCCTTGAGTTTCACCATTCGAATCTTGTTCCTCAGCCCTCTGAGAATCGAAGACACCGAGAGATTTGGTGAGGATATCCGTGATCTGCCCGGCCGGTCTCGACTCTCAATAAACTCGAGGACGATTTGTCCTTCAATCATGAAGAGCTGCCGGCTGGTCTCGAGCTCACCGGAGAAGAGGCTCGCGCACCTGCGCTGATGGTGGACAATCAGCCCGCCATCGCCCTTGCCAAGAACCCCGTCCTATCGATGGAGGACAAATCTTCCTCGAGTTTGTCGAGACCGTACGGCAGCTCACGAACATCCTCACCAAACCTCTCGGGCATCTTTGGTTCTTGGAGCTGAGGAGCAAGATTGGAATGGTGGAAATCAAGTAGTAGTAGCAGGATTAGGGGAAGAATTGTAAGATAATCTGCCACTGTCCAGTGAAGTCTGCGAGCAATTGCAGACCAAGTTTTCTTGCTACTGCGGTTCAAACACCTTGCAACTGCATAGCAATTTCCTATCAAAGGCTTAGCAGCCAAGTAGGACAATAGACTTGACTACAAGTAAGGTCTTTTTCTTAGGAGGAAAGCCACTAGGGCTAGTTTCTGTACTCCTATTCAGCTCTAAATAGCTGTTAGCAATGGGATCACACTGGCCTGCACAGGTGAGCAATCAGCTTACTCTCACACAAACTCTCACAACTCACGGCTAGAGGGTAGAAGATGAACTGAACTTGAGAACAGATCACACTCAACAAACGTGAATGGGGCTGCTGAACAGCTGGCTGGTGTATTCACCTCTTATTTATAGCTGAATAGGGGTACAGAAACCAGTCCTAGTAGCTTTTTTACATGCCAAGAGGAAGACCTTGACTTGTAGTCTACTGTCCTACTTGGCTGCTAAGCGTTTGCTAGGAAATTGCTGTGCAGTTGCTAGGAATTTGAACTGCAGTAGCAAGAAACTTGGTCTGCAGTTGCTTGCAGACTTCTCTAGACAGCTGCAGATTATCTTACAATTTTGTGAATTTTAATTTGTGCCTAGATGCAATTGGTTTCGATCTTGCTTCTGCTAACTGTTAGTGTATATGAGTGAAGGCCCAATAGAGGCCCATGTACAGCCACTATATTGCCCACCCTTCTAGGGTTTGGAGGAATAGGCAGTGAAGCATATTCCCTCTAACATGGTATCGACCGAAATTTTCCCCCTTCCTCCCGATCCGGCCGTACTCCCCGCCGCCACCCCATGGCCGGGCCGGCCACCGGCGCCGCCGCCCTCCGGCGAGCGGCCGCCCACCTTCCTTCTCTCTCCGCCCGCGCCTTGGGCACTCCGCGGCGTCGGCGCACCGGCTCGCGCTAGCCGATCGCGGCGCGTGGACCCCGCCGCGGTCTTCGCCGCGGGCACGGCTCCACGCTACGGGCGCGGCTCCTCCACGCGCCCGCACGCCGGACGCGGCTCCACGCGCGGGCGCGGGCGCCGCGCCGCGGCTTCGCCCGGACGCGGCTCCTCCACGCGCGGCTCCACCACGCAGCGCGGGCGCGAAGCGCCGCAGCCCGCGGCGCCGTCTGCGGCTTTGCCCCTCTTCTCCAAGCGCGGTTCTTGCCCCTCTTCTCCCGGGCTAGCCGCTCCTACGGCGCCGCAGGCCGACCTCTCTTCTTCTTCCCTACGCGGCCACGAGCGCCTGCGCCCGCCGCCAACGCGTGTCACGGGCGCGGGCCGGGTCTGCGCAGCCCCTTCCCCTTCTCTCGCGGGGCTCTGCGGCACTCCGCCACGGCCGGCGCGGGCTCGCGGGGCCCGGCCCCATCGCGAAGCCCGCCCTCGCGCGCGTCCCCACGCGCCGCCGCGCAGCCCCGTTCGTCACCGACGGAGGCCCCGCCGCACCCCCTCTCTCTGCGCCGCCCGCCGCCCTCGCCGCCCCGCCCAGCACCACCGCCGAGGGCGCTGGCCCGCAGCACGGCGGGGCGCGCGCCATACCCTCCGCGGGCGCCGCACCCCAGCGCTGGCGCCGCCACCGCGGGCTGGTGCCCTTCGGCGCCAGCGGCTCTCCTCCGGCCCGGGGCTCCCGCACCCCGCTGGGGAGGTCCTCCCCGGCCATCCTTGGCAACCCATACCGAGGCGCCGATGGGCGGGCCTCGTTCCCGGCTCCTCCGTGCGCCATGGTCGCGCGCGGCGGCTCTTACTCGTCCGTGCCCTTCCGGCCTTCCCCGCTCCGCCCGAGGCCCGACTCCGTCGGCACGGGGGGTGGAATCGGCGCTACGGGCGCAATCATTCGGCGCCATGGGGTTGCACCACTGTCATGCACGAGTGGATCGCCCGACTTCGGGGGCTTCCTTCCACACTACCCCTCATGCCGGCATCCTTTCTTCTCTTCGCCCTCCTCGCCCTTCTGTCCCTCTTCGATCATGGTTGGGAATGGGTGTTGTCTTCTGTCACCTCCGTGGGTTACGCCTCCGGCCTTTTTTCGTCTTCTTTGTCCTTGTTTCTCCTCGGATCGTCCATAACCTTCTTTCCATCCGACGGTTCTTGCCAGACAACTCTTGTTACGTTGAATTCGACTCCACGGTCTCACGGTGAAGGATTCCGCCTCGGGCGTCCACTCCTCCGTTTGTGATTTCGGGACCCCTTTACTCCCTTCGCCTTCACCCTTCCGCTATACGCCTTCCACCGGTTTGCCCTTGCCACTACTCCCTCTTCCTCTACACGGCACCGCCCGGCCGGTCACCCCGGCGCGGCGACTTTTGGCTCGGCTTCGGTCGTAGTGCCTACCTCCCTTGCACTCGGGCCCGATGAGCATCTACGCCATGCGTGCCGGTTAGATTCGCCATGTGCGTCTTCCTTTTCCTTCTTCTTCTTCTTTCGTGCGACGCATGCCTTTGCTCTTCTTCACCCGTGATCCGTGGACTTCTCCTATTCCTAGCATTTCCGGCTATAAGTATTATCTGGTCCTTCTCCTATTCCTAGCATTTCCGGCTATAAGTATTATCTGGTCCTACTCGATGACTTCTCTCACTATTGGACTTTCCCTTTACGCGCCAAGTCCGAGACTTTTTCCACTCTCCTCCACTTCTTTGCACGGGTGTCCACTCGGTTCGGCCTCACCATCAAGGCCGTCCAGTGTGACAACGGGCGTGAGTTCGATAACAACACCTCCCGCTCCTTCTTTCTCGTTCATGGTGTTCTGCTCCGCATGTCTTGCCCGTACACCTCCTCCCGAGCGGCAAGGCTGAGCGGATGATTCGCACCACGAGCGATGTTATGCGCACTCTCCTTCTCCAGCCTCTCGCCCGCGCTTACGGGCCGAGCCTCCACACCGCCACCTACCCGCTCAACCGGCTTCCTTCCACGGCCTCTCTCTGCTCCCACTCCACACCACGCCCTCTTCCGGTACACCTCCTCGCTATGATCACCTCCGTGTCTTCGGTTGTGCTTGTTACCCCAACCTCGCCGCCACTACTCCTCACAAGTTGGCGCCCGCCGACACGGTGTGTGTTTCTTGGCTACTCCCACGATCATATGGGGTACCGTTGCTATGACCTCACTCCTCGTCGGGTGCTTATCTCCCAAGACGTCGTCTTCGGCGAGTCGGATTTCCGTACTCTACCTCTTCCACGCCTTCCCCGATCCCGGCCGGGAGTCCCCGCTTCCGACCGGCGGTTCGGCCACCGATTCCGCTCCCGGCCTTTCTCCACCGAGTACTCGAGGTTGCCCCCGCCGCATCACGCGGCGCCAGCCCCGTGCCGCCACTCGGCGCCGGGCGGGGCCACGCTGCGCCCCCGCGGCCGTGCCCTGGCGCGCGCCGCCAGCGGCCCAGAGCCCTCGTGTGGTGCCCCTCTCTCGCGGCCGGGACCGGCGTGGCGGCCCGGTGCGGGTGTGTACTCGCCGCTCGACACCGGCGCCGTCACCTACGGCTCCAACTCCACCGCCGCCACCTCCCTCCACACTCCACCCCGTCGGTCCCGGGCTGATCCCGAGGTCTACCACCCGCCGGTCATTCACCGTACCTCGTCACACTCACCCTCACGGTGACTCGCCATCTTTTTTGGTTCTTCGACCCGCGGCCCTCTCCGCCACCGGAAGCGACTCGCCGGTCTCTCAGATACCCACCTCCCCTCCCCGCGCCGCCTTGGCGAGACCCTCACTGGCGGCGCGATGGAAGAGGAGTATGGGGCTCTTCTAGCCAACCGGATGTGGGACCTTGTGCCGCGTCCGTCCGTGGCAATGTGGTCACCGGCAAGTGGATGCGGGCGCACAAGCGTCGGGCGGACGGTGATGCACGGAGCGATACAAGGCTCGGTGGGTACCGGGGCTTCACCCAACGCCACGGTGTTGATTATGATGAGACTTCGGTCCGGTGGTCAAGCACGCTTTCACGGTCGCGCCTGATCCTCTCACTTGCTCTCTCTCGCTCTCGGCAAGTGCATCGGTTGGGATGTCAAGAATGCATTTCTCCATGGCACCTTTTACGAGGCAGGTTCTTGCGGTCGGCCAGGCCCGGGGTTTGTGGATTCGGTCGGCGTCACGGTGTGCCGGCTCAACAAGTCACTCTATGGTGCGAGGCGGGCTCCTCGTGCTTGGTACTCCCCCGGTTTGCCACCTACCTTCTCACTTTGGGGTTCGAGGAGGCCAAGTCGGACACATCTTTGTTTGTCTATCGGCCCGAGGCCTTACACCGCTACTCTATGTTGATGACATTGTCCTCACCGCCTCCAGTCCGCAGTTGCTTCAGCGCGTCATCTCTTCTTTGCAGCAGGAGTTTGCTATGAAGGATCTCGGTCCGCTTCACCACTTCCTGGGGGTCACTGTTGAGACTCGCCCTTCGGGGCTGTTCACGCATCGGCGACGGTATGCTCGGATATCCTCGGCGGGCTAGGATGACGGCTTGCAAGCCCCGCGGCTACTCCTGTTGATACTCGGCGAAGCTCTCTGGCGATGAAGGCGACCACGTGGCGGATCCTCACGCTTTCCGGAGTTTGGGCGGTGCCTTGTAGTACCTCACCTTCACCGGGCGACATCGGCGTATGCGATTCAAATAGTCTGTCTTCACATGCATGATCCCCGGGAGCCACATCTTGCTGCGATGAAGCGCCTTCTCCGCTATGTCCGTGGCACTTGTTGACTCCCCGGCTATTCACCGGTCTCCCTCCAGCGAGCTCGTTGTCTACACCGACGCGACCGGGCGGGCTGTCCGGTCACTCGCCCGCTCTACCTCCGGGTATCTTTGTCTTTCTCGGCGGCAACCTCGTCTCTGTCGTCCAAGCGGCAGCCGGTTGTCTCCCCGCTCGGTCGAGGCGGAGTATCGGGCTGTCGCTAACGGTGTGGCAGGGCGTCTTGGGGGTTTTCGGCTCTTGGCGAGCTTCACAACCCGCTCACCAAGACCACCCTCGTCTCTTTGACAACGTCGGCGCCGTCTATCTCTCCACCAACCCGGTTCAACATCAACGGACCGAAGCATGTGGAGATTAACTTGCACTTTGTCCGGTGACATGGTTGCGATCGGCTGTCCGGGTCCTCCATGTCCCGACCACCTCCCGGTTGCCGACATCTTCACCAAGGGTCTTCCCTCCTCGGCGTTCTCGGAGTTCGATCCAGCCTCAAACGTCACCGGTGGCTAGTTGTGGCTGCGGGGGGGCCCCGTGTGTGTGTTGCTTTCTTTTTGTTGTCCATCTTGATCTCCGCTGCGCCGGTAGTTCAGGGCTCAAGGGGAGTGTTAGTGTATATGAGTGAAGGCCCAATAGAGGCCCATGTACAGCTACTATATTGCCCACCCTTCTAGGGTTTGAAGGAATAGACAGTGAAGCATATTCCCTCTAACACTAACAGTGCTCTATTCTTTGTCAATGTGGTCCTCTTGCAAGTTGCAACTGATATTCAGCTGTCCGAAGCTAACGTGACTTCCAAATTATACGAACCATGGGCTGTTGGCTATCGAGCTTATAGTCTACTTTGATGATCATCACTAGTAAAGAATTGGCTATACTTTTATACGACATGAAACATCAGTTATTTTGCTGATGGATAATAGTGGATATACACTGTCTTTCCTTCTTCATTCATAAGGAAATTTCTGTATTTATTAAGCAATATATGTTGTTTATTGCCAGGTGACTATTTTTGTTCTGCCAGACTATAAGCCCCCTCTTGCAGCGTGTGTTGTAAATGAGGTCTTGGAGCTTATTTCTTCTGAAGCTAGCTCCACTGAGCGAGTTCTAATTGTCCCATTCATCACAAGATCTTCAAGCTATCAGCGTGGAATGGAACATTCAACAAAAGCATTGCCTGTTCTTCATGGTGCTGAAATAGGGGCAACAACTAACTATACTCACTCGTTTGTTGGTGGGACCACTAAACCTCCTACATCCTTGCAAATACGTAGTGAACCAATACTATGTTTGCTGGAAATGGTGCGCGTGTTGAAGGTGCCTACAGTTCTTGTCACTTCTGGTGGGCAGCAGCAAGGCAAGAGCTCTACAGTTTCTGATCTTGAGGTATATTTTGACTATTGTATCAAATTTAAGTGAAACCATTATTTGCCTTTATTCAAGTGCTCAAGGCTCTTGCGATGGATAATAATTGTCTGTTTGTGCTTTCCTTTGCTTCTGTTTGCCCCCCCTTTTGGTGGAAAGCTCTGCAGACTTTGCGATCCTGAAATTTTTGAGAATTGTTCTGATCAAATGGGAAACATCAGTAAAACAATAGGCATGCTAGGTGGTGGCAAGGCCAAAATGCGTTAGCCTGTGACCTTGGTACCTTAGTAGCCTGTAAGGATGCAAAATTCAACTCTCTAAAAAAGATTTATGCTGACAGTAGCTAACATTGTTTTCTAGTTCTCTTCTGTTAAAGAAAAGATAAAGAAAAGCAATACGTCATTTTTTTTTTTTTTTGGCTATGTCATCTTGTCTAGTTCTTAGTGTTTTTGAGCTGTCTATTTATCACTGCTATGTTAAAAGTTTTGACTTCTGTATTTATCAGATATGAAGTAGTGTGCATAACCACTGCAATCGTCCAGTTCAATTCTGAAGAATTGTGAAAAAATGGGTTTTATAATAATTTATATATACATGTAAAATGTAAAGTTTGTTTTGTGTTAGCTCACCCAATTTCTTCCAATTGTCAGGTAGTGCAATGCTTAGGAGAGCACTTAGCCAAGCACATGGCTTTGGAGTTTTCCAAAGAAGCTTTTCTCAAGAGAGGGATCCAAAAATCACCAGTTGATCAGGAACCCTGGCGCGAGCTGTATGGGTGACAGCGCCCTCAGATAGTTAGATATTAGCTTAATCGGGTGCCCATGTTGACTCAGATGAACTGTGCTGTATTACTGAGCTGGAATCACGAATGATCTGGTCTGTTGAAAATCACTATAATGTGGCTCGTTCCCATCTTTCGCCTGGGCAAATCAATTCATCTGCAAGAGATCTGATGTCTTAGAACTTGTAGACTCTTTGCAGCTAAACATTAAACGAAATACTTTTTACACCCGTAACCTCTTGGAGAATAGTATTCGAAGGTTAGGTTTATTTTATTGCCCTGACTCACTGGAATGTTTATACCCAAGCTTGAATTTTGCTTTTGAAGGATATAAATATATGTACTCCTAACGTTTTTTTTTTCTTATAGAGCATGGTGACATAAGCTTTGCATCTTCCTAACATGGGCCTAGGCAGGCAAAATGGCCTTTGGCCCGTTTCGTCCCGCCGGCCGAGTTTAAGGTGAGAGCAGCCCCGGCCGTAGGATGCAGATGGCCACTGTTGTGCCCTTGAACAAAAACCCACAGTCGACCGACCGGGAGTCCGGGACGACGCCTTTCGGAAGGCGGGGACGACGCAGAGCGAGCGCGCGAACGGGAGAGACATGGCCCACACGCCGTCGACCGGGGACGAAGCCTTCACCGACACGGCGGTGGATGATGGCGGTGACTCCAAGCTCTCCGCGCTCCTCTTCGGTACGACCACATGGTCCACATCCCCAGAGAACCCTACACTTTGCTCGCTCGCGGTTCGCTTCCGCACTCAGCACCCGCGATGCTGGGTTCGAAGCGATTATTCGGCCTAGATTTGTGGTTGCTGATGCGGGATTTCCCAATTGGCGCTTCCTTCGAGGAACATTTGGTGCTGGGGTGCGGGAATTGAATCCCCTTGGTGTCTCGTTGCCTGGTTTCGCACGAGCCTGGTCTTGCTTAGAAATATGGTAACCAGCTGTACAAATACGCTTGTAAATTGCTAGCTCCATTTGTGGCTGCTTGAATGGACGACGCTACTGGAGTGACTTTGGAAATGGGGGCTCTATTACGCTGCCGTCGTAGTCAGGGTGTCCCTTTTGATCAATACCATACCGTGTTCATTTGTTTCTGCATCCCGTTCCAATTTGATGCGACATTTAAGGCAACTTCCTCTTGATAAGTTTACTCGTGGTATTTGAATTGCTGTCTTAGATTTTACACAAATTCAAACAAATTTCATCTACAAATCACCTCTGGTCCATAGAGTAGATAGCTTACTGCATTCCATGTACCAAAACTACTGATGGTTCACAAGTGCACACTGGAATTGCTTTGCAAACCAATAGAAGAACCAGGGTGTGAACTGTTTTTGTGTTGTGCACCTGTGCATTCCCTGATACAGTATTACTCATGCTAAGACGAGCGGGAACTGTTTTTGTGTTGTGCAGATGTGTCGCAGCAGGTGCAGGGCGGTCTCCAGAGCATGCTCAAGATGAGCAGGTGAGCATTATCGGTCGTGCTGTGCATCATTTCAGATTCCTGATTACTCCTTGTGAAAGTCATCCGGCTTGGTCCTGACGCCCATTGTGTCGTGCCTCTTGTGACGACGTTTGCAGCGAGATCGCGCGGTGTGACGGCGAGATCGACGCGGAGGTGGAGTGCGTGAGGGATGCCGTGGCCGAGAAAGGCCGGGCGCTGCACGACGAGCGGGAGAGGGTCCAGAAGGCTGCCCTCGCCGCTTTCGACATCCTCAGCGGCGGCCGTGGTGCCATCTGATGGGATGCCCGCCGCACACCGCCACAGATGGCATGCCCCCACGTCAGATCACCAACGGTTCTCGCAAGACCCCTGCTCCCATCTGTGAATGTCACCGTCAGTGTTAGTCTGTTGCAGTAGCGGTATGGTTTGGAACATGTGAAAACGAAGTTCGTTTCTAGAGATGATAAAACAGATATCAAAGAAGACTACATAGGCAATATATATAGTTTGATGGTTAAGTCTTGATACTGCATTTACATAGGTTGGGACCTTGGGTTTACATACATAGTTACTGGTTAGTATCCAGAGTTGTTTGCTCGGCCTGCATTGATAACAACCTTCCATTAACACTGCAGTTCGATGGTAGGCTTTGCCTAATATTACTAAACAAAAGTGGTATTCGGTGAGCAGTTTTAGAAGGCAAAACTATACATTGACATTTTGTAGTGCGGTGCCGGTGCACTTGTTGGTACCTTAGTATTTTCGTTCGCTATCAGAGTTCGGTGCTCATAGAATCAAAGCTTTGCTTGCTCGATGAATCTGTTGTGAGGATGTTTTAGTTTAGTATTTGTTGCAAAATAAAGTTCGTGACAAAGCAATTGATATGTTTGTTCTGTGTATTGGGAGATCTTACCGGACATCTCGTAAAGACATGAATTCTGTGTGATGGCTGCAGCCGGCGGAGTAACCAGCTCAGTATTTTCATTATGTGCAGTTGTGGTGGAAATGCAATTGTTTAAGTATTCTATGTAGATGATATATCTGAAAACTCCATAGTCCATACATGCACAATGCTATTTTCACCTGCTGCAGGGGAAGTGCATCGACAGAATGTCGTAATAGTATGATAATAATATAATATAATATAATTAATGTATTGTTATAGTGTGGGATATGAAACTGTGGACATATTTACTACTCCCCAATTCCAAATTGTAAGTCAGTTTAACTTTTTTGGTACATTTATTTTGCTATGTATCTAGATACAAAGATAACATAGCAAATTGAATGAACAAAAAAAAAAAAAAAAAAAGTAAAAAGCGACTTACAATTAGGAGCTTGCTGCTTGATTGTCTTCCGCTGAGCTCCCTATTATTTGTTAGAGGATAAGAATATTCGAGCAGCTCTATCTTCTCTTTGGTAAACAGGGCTCGATCGAAAGCTTGCAATAAACTGACCAGTGACCACACTTTCTTCTTTGAATGGAAAGTATCTCCGTATGGCTGCCTGCTGGTTTTTGATTGTCGAGTGCCAACTTTCATTTGGTCTGCTGGTTATTAACTCCATATATAGATTTCCATGCGGCCGGAGGCACGACGGCATGGCACGAAGGACAATATTTTGGCCCGGCGCAAGCACGGCACGGCCCGGTGGTCGGCGGGCCTGGGCCGGCACGGCACGGGGCAGCAGTGCGTGCTTGGGCCAACCCTCAAGCACAGGGCTCGGCACGACCCGGTAAGTTAAGAAAGGGGAGGCACGGTGAGGCTCGGTGGCAAATATAATGGTGATAATATTGTACATATTTGGTATATTAGTCTCGATATTTTCATACTTGGTATAATATTGTACATATACTAGTGAGGCCCGGTGAATCTTAAATTGTGGTAATGCGGTCATGTTGTGTTGTGCTTTTCAAATGTTTGATGGAATCTGTGTAAAAATGATCATGTTTAACTGTTTTTAAAAAATCGCCCGTGGATCGGCACTTGCACGGCATAACACGGCACGACACGATTTGGCCCGTGGGGCGGGCCTGGGCTCGAGGTCGCACGGAGGCCGGTGCGGCCCGCCCGCAAGGCACGGCGTGCCTCGGCGGCACGGCATGAGGCAGTGTCGGCCGGCACGGGCCGTTGGAAATCTATAGCTCCGTATGACACCTAAAATTGTCCAAAGCACATAATGAACTCCAACATTATGTTTCTCTACCGTTAAGACAATCAAAAAGCATATTTGGATTATCACATTTGGAGTTGAGAGGAAAAGAACAACTTTTTAGAGGGGACGACCCAGCTAAAACCGAATCGGCCAAGCTAGAATGTAGTGTGTCCGGTCATCCGGTCAGGCAACCGGTCAAGGCAGGCATGCATTACCGGCGTCGGCGGTAACCAACTCATGGTAACCGCCACGGCCACCAACCCGCCGCACCGCCTTTGAGTTGAAGAGTTCCGGCACCGGATATATAAACACAAGGAGCGGAGCGGGCGCCGCGCCGAGATCTCCGATTCCTTCATCGCCACATTCCACAACACCTCGCCATCTTCTTGCTCTCAATCCCGAATCCCCGTGAGCCACGTCCTCCTCGTCGTATCGCGGTGCCAGCGCCAGCAGGTAACTCCCTTCTTTTCTTGTTCTGACAAAACGACCAGCTGTGCACATCGAGCTAGCTAATTAATCTCGTCTGTCATCTGTGTTGTGTTCTGCCGAATTTCTTAATCTGCTTCCCGATCAATACTCTATCCTGATGATTTGATTGTTCTAAACAGGGCCGCTGTCGCCCGCTACAAGCGACGACCACCCCCGCGTACTGTCAGACGGCATGGACTGGCACCAGAGAGGCGGCACGAGTACCGCGACGCCCCTCACCGACGACAGCGACCGCACATCTTCAGAGCCGGATACTACTGCGGCTGACAGATTCTTTGCCTACGTCTTCGCTCTCGGCGTGACCCTGTCCGTGTGTCGATCCTCCTCCATTAGATCTTTGTTGGCTGGGTGATTAGCTAGGAGTAGTCTGGAGGCGCGCAAGCCGAATTGGAGGTCAAACGTACATGTTAGGCACAGTTGTTTGTAGTAAGATTACGCACAAAGGTTTCACCTAAGGATGAACAACATGACAAAAACATTCATTCAGTAGGCAAATGGACTCTTCAGTAGCATTTCTTTTTTTTCTCGAATACGCAAAAGATTTATGCATCTTTTTCATTAAGGAGTGTTAAGAATCCGCCGTAGAACCGGGAACCACCGAGCACAAGCACACAAGAAAACATAGAGAGAATATTGGGAGGAATGCAGGCTCCCTATTATTGAGTCACTCTCATGGATGCCTTTTACAAAGGGGGCTAGCCCCTATTTATAGGGAGAGGCTATGGGTAGCACTCCCCAGATATCTCCTCTAGATATTTCCTCACTAGATATGTCCACTACACTCTAGAGTTTTCTCATGTCTACTGGAGTCCACCATACTCTAAATTCTTCTCTTATTCCCTAGAATGCTAGATATTTTCCTCCTTGGTTTGAGATTCACCCACACACATGATTTCACAACAAGGAGAAGATGTTTTTACAAATTGTTACAAAGGGTGCAATAGGTAGGTAAAAGGTTTGCAATATTTGTCGCCTCCCTATTCTTATCAATCGGGACTACTCGCGAGTTAGACAACTAAGATTACGCGCCCCGGCATCGATCCACAGGTCGGCGGGGATTTACAAAGAGATGAACTAAAAACGAGCAAGCATCAGTGGTTAGGATGACATCACTGTACATGTCATTCATTTCATCTAAGGTTTCTATCTGAGGCGACCGTTGGCTTGAGTGAATCCTGACTTCTGTACAGTCCTTGTGTTTTTTCTGATTGGCTCAAAGTGGCATCAATGCTGAAAAAAAAGTGGCATCAATGCTGAAAATTAACAAGTGCAATGAATTAGACTTCATATTTAAAATGCCAAGGGAGTAGTTGAGGGTTTTTTTTTTAAAAAAAAAGGAGTAGCTGAGAATCAGGAAGTGATAATAATACTTGAGTAGAAAACCATAAGATTTGGCAAACAAATTTAGCAGCCTGGAATGACGCCGATGATTCATCTTGTAGAAAATGATGTGTGCCCATCTAGGGGCGAGACAAAGTGTTCGTATGTGGAAAAGTCTATAGTATGAAATCAGGTATACAAAGCATCCCCACACTTTTCTAGAGATTCTAAAAGCGAAAAAGTTCAGACAGGCACAACCCACACCTGGAAATGATGGATTTATCCAACATATGGATAATTAGTTGACAAATTACTGTCTTAATAGAATGGGCAGAAACTACATGGTAATAAAGGTTGTTATAATTATACATAAGTGGTATAGCCGCAGCAGGTGTTACCAAATCCATGTCTTCAGGTATTGAAAACACGTATTCTGGTTATGGCTATCAGTCACGTGCTGTCATTAACCTGGATGTTTCATCGATGAAATTGGCCTATATCTGGCAAGGTGGAAAAAAAGATCAGTTTAACCAGATACTATGGTTAGCCATAACTCAGCTAAAAACTTGATGGAAACAAACCGTACTGAGTGAATTTATTTTTATTCTTCTAGATGGATACTTACCACTGAGTAAATAATTTAAGAAAAAGAGCAACATAGCAGAACCTTGAAAATGCTTGGAGATAACATTGGCAGATCATAAAATACTCTAGTTTACCCATGCCTGAAAGATGGTTCTCTGCCTCCTGAAAGAGTAACGTGTAGGGACAGTTAGATATTTCAGCTGCAACTCTAGTCGCAGCTATAAAATGTAGGTGCCATGTACTGGGTTTAAACAAAAGATGCCACAGCTGGCATCAAAAACAAAATACAATATCATGCAAAGGCGAAAAATACGAACCTGCATACTCAGGGAAAGAAGATGCACAAGCCTCTTGAGGTTAATCCTTGCATTGTACTTGGAGAGAACCAAGACATTCTGAACAGACCAAAAAGTCAGATTCAATGGCCACATATAGTGCAGAATAACTTGATCTATAGATCAAAAATAAAGGAATACATCCACGGTCGATGATCCCGAGCTTCAAATCTTCTGCAGCTTTGCCACCTAAAGCTCCTCCGAGCAGATTATTCTGTCTCATACTCGTCCTTGGAAAATCCCACAAGTTGGTCCATTGGATAACCTCGACTGTGACCGGTTGCTTTAGCAATATTTTTCCCATCGCACCACAAGAGGGAAAAGGAAGCGATTAAGCTCGCTCGAGTCGAGAGAACAATTTTAGAAACATACAACTGTACCTGAAATCGGGTATTTCTCTCAGGCATGTATCCTCAAACTGGTGGAAGCCAAAATTGGGAGAGCGCATCTATCACTGCAAACTGTCTGGGACAATCTCCGGCTTCTATCGATCTGTAGTAAGAGGAGCAGAAGCAAAAATTAGGCACAGGTGACAACTGCAATGATCCAAAACCTGGAAGGCATTAAGTAGGAAAACGAGGGGTCATAGCAGGTTGGAAAGGGTAATCGACAGTAGGTAACACAACAACTGATTGAAAGTAAAATTAGCAGTAGAAGAGATCTGTTAGAAGAAGCAATGTTCATAGCAGGTATTGACAATATGGATCTATGTAGCTGCAGAATATCTATACTTTCATTTCAATTTAAATGTCCATCCTCAAATATTATTTCGAAGGTACACTGCGTCCACAACGACAATCTAGTGTCACAGCCAACAGACACAAATAGCAACACCTGCTCCATTCATGTCCGTACACAAAGCCATTAAACTATGTAAGGAGGTATCTAAATACAAACTGTACAACTAAGAACTGGGTAGCGGTAGATTCTATGAGCCACAACAATAGCACTCACCAGCACACAAAATAAAGAGGTGGACATAGCAGCCTCAGGTAGCAGTAAGAGAGTAGAAGGCTCACCAATACACTGGAGACATCAACTATGATCTCATTTCCATAGGTAGACCAACACCATGAATACTAAGATGGGGAGGAAATAGCCTAGCCTTGCCCTCGATCATCCAACTATTCAAATGTCTGTCGATATGGTTGGCAAACTGTATTTGTAGAGCAACAGTTAAATCAATAAATGCATATTGATTATTGAAGTGGAAGAAGTTCGTGGTTTAGGACAGATTTGTGGCAAACAATCAGATCTACAGAAAGGAAGTTAGGCCATGATAGATAGTGCAAATCATAAATGCATATTGATTATTGAAGCGATTTTGTTTTCTTGTAAAGTACACTAGGATTGGGAAATGTAAAAGTCAGCATGCTAAATGCAGTGCCAGCCAGCAACATCCCCATCAGATTTCATTATTAATGTGCAATGAGATTAATCTAGTACAACTTGGTATTCTAACTTTTCTTCAGTCTTCAGTGGCAACCATTGTTTAAGACCTGGGGTATCAGATTCTCATTTCTTATTCTACAGAAATAAAACAAATATTGGTTTCTTTTTTTCAGAGGAAATGGAATGTGTTAGCACAAATTAAAAAGTTTGTTATTCAGTAAAAAAAAAGCATCAATTGAACTTCTATAATTCTAAGTCTTGAACCAATCTATACTCTAACCAGAACTTATTACTGGCTATGGCAAAATTAGGCCCCCAATTTACCATTTACTTGTAACCAATATCTGAGCAACAAAACCCAAATCACCCAGCTTGCAATTGTAAAGTCCCAATCTGCATTCCTGTCTAATTCCTCATCAATTTCCAGCAGGAAAACAAGGGTATAATGTTTAGCTCTGAACCTGAAAGATGCAGCTGCTGCTGCCCAGCCTGCCCAACCAACTGATGAGTGGCATCTCAACTGTAGTAATCAAACAATACAAGTGCACATTCGAGTGATTAAACACAGCTTAAATAAACATTGGTCAAAACAGTGATTAAACACAACTTAAATAAACATAAGCTTAAATAAACATAAGTAATAGGACTAACCAGCTAAATGCAGTCTCGATGATCCCCAGCTATATTTCCAGCTATATTATCACGAGTGCTGTCTGAAAAAAGGAGAATAGTCAGTTAGGTCTACATAGAAATATATTATGAATAGATAATTAGCATTGCCAAATGAATAGAAGTAACTTAGTTTAGATGAAGGAAATACAAATCTAGTTTCATCTCTTATAATACCAGCCAAGTGAATCACACTACTTGTTGCAAATAAAATTGTATACGGCAGAAGAAAAATCCCAATCACACTACTTGTTGCAAATATAATCTACTTTATAGCTTGAGATATGCGCCTTAACAAGTGGGTGTTACTGTTACCGAACTGAGGTATATTAAGTAGCTAACACGAATTCGATACAAGATAACTTGGAACGAGGTCTCGGAATCACGGCCGATCGCCGGAGTTCCGCCGCCGTCGCAGCCTACACGGCTCGGTTTAACAAAATGACCAAGTCCCTTGACTCC
This sequence comes from Hyparrhenia diplandra, assembly GCA_015847255.1. NCBI lineage: Eukaryota > Viridiplantae > Streptophyta > Magnoliopsida > Poales > Poaceae > Hyparrhenia > Hyparrhenia diplandra. The sequence continues at coordinate 50,682 of JADLZK010004161.1, read as the reverse complement.
TCCTCAATCTCGCGTACAAGAAGGGGCAACACGCCACCTCCAGTTTGGGCCACGCAGGACCATTCAATTCACCCATTCTGGCCCGCTGGTCTTTGGATTCTTCGTTCTGGGCCGCCCAGTCCTCTGAGGCCCATCTTCGTCAACGGTCTCTTCTTCTAGCTCTTCTTCAGTTTCATCAGCTTCTGCGGTCACCGTAGCGGTGCCGGTGACATCCCCCCTCCATTGAAAAACAGCTTGTCCCCAAGCTGGAGCCCGAGGGAACTGTTGCTTCAAGGATTGTTCATCTTCCCAGGTTGACAGTTCTGGAGACATGGAAGACCAACGTACCAGTACTTGCTAAACAACTTCATCATTTCGACGATGAAGGCGACGATCCAGTACTTGTAGAGGAACCTACAACTCGTCAACAGCATTTGGCAAAGATGGACTGTGTATAACATTAGAAGGAACAACTTTCTTCAACTGGGAAACATGGAACACAGGATGAATATGGCAATAGGAAGGTAGTAAGAGTTTGTATGCGGAAGGTCCAATTCTTGAAATAATCTTGAAAGGGCCAAAGAATTTTAATGCCAGTTTGTTAGATGACCGAGGAGCCAATAAAGTTTGTACATATGGTTGAGCCTTCAGATAGACTGATTCTCCCAACTGAAATTGCCTATCAGTTCTGTGTTTGTGAGCCTGATACTTCATTTTGTTCTAAGCCCTGACCAAATGTTGCCTTACTAAGCTTTGCATTAGCTCTCTTGTCTGAAGCCAGTTGTCCAGATCTTTGATATGACAAGCCTGAGAGATATCAATGCCAAAATGACGTGGCTTATGCCCATAGAGAACTAGGAAAGGACTGTGACCCAAAGATGAGTGATAAGAGGTGTTATACCAATATTCTGCTAACCCCAACCACTTAGACCACTGTGAAGGACAAGAGTAAAGAAAACACCTGAGATAAGTTTCAAGACATTGATTCACACGTTCTGTTTGTCCATCAGTTTGTGGGTGATAAGCACTACTCATTTAAAGTTCCACTCCCAGTTTAGTGAATAGACCTTGCCATATTTGACTGGTGAAGATTTTGTCTCTGTCAGTAACAATGGCTGTAGGAAGGCCATGCAACTTGAATACATGATTCATGAATAAGTTGACCACTTGCATCGCAGTAAATGGGTGAGACAGAGGCACAAAATGAGCATATTTAGAAAATTTGTCCACTACAACAAGAATGCAATTCATCCTTTCAGATCTGGGTAGCCCTTCTATAAAATCCATTGTAATCACTTGCCATGGTCCTTCGGGTAGTGGAAATGGAGCCAACAACCCAGGGTAAGCAGCTATGTCAGTTTTGGCTTGCTAACAAATTTTACAACTACTCACAAATTCTTGAACAGTGACTTTCATTTTTGGCCAGGCAAACAACTGTTTTAATTTGGTATAGGTGACTTCAATACCAGAGTGCCCCCTATAGCACTATTATGCAAGGAAGATATAATTTTAGATTGCAAAGAAGAGTTAGAGCCAACCCATACCCTGCCTTTGAATCTGATAAGGCCATCCTGAAGAGTATAATGTCCTTGTGGTGAGTGGACAGAGAGTTCAGTCAATAGCTGAGTAGCTTGGGCATCAGAGTGATAGCTATCTTGTATGTCTTGTAACCATGTTGGTTTGACCACAGATATTGCTGAAATCTCATAAGTGTCCTGTGGTTGAACTCTTGATAATGCATCTGCTACTTTGTTTTCAGTTCCTTTCTTGTACAGGATAGTGTAGGAGAGGCCCATTAATTTTGTCAATGCTTTATGCTGCCAAGGTGTAGTGAGTTTCTGCTCTTGCAAGTGAATCAAACTCTGTTGATCTGTAAGAATGGTGAATGTAGAAGACTGTAAGTAGTGGCGCTAGTGATCCATGGCCATGATGATGGCCAAGTATTCCTACTCATAGGTTGATAAACCTTGAGCCTTAACCCCTAAAGCTTTGCTGACAAATGCAATAGGGTGTCCTTTCTGCTGAAGTACTGCACCAATTCCTTTTGTAGAAGCATCTGTTTCTACCACAAAAGGTACAGAGAAATCAGGCATTAATTGGTAGAACTGGTGCTGACTATAAGGCTTGTTTTAGGGCTAGAAAACTAGACTGAGTAGCAAATGTCCAGATAAACTGAGTTCCTTTCTTGAGTAGTTCAGTCAGTGGTTTACTAATGAGTCCAAACTGGGGAATAAATCTTCTGTAGTAACCCACCATACCCAAGAAGCTTCTGATGTCTTTAACATTTTGTGGTACAGGCCATTCCTTAATGATTGCTATTTTTGATGGATCAATGGCTACCCCTTTTGAACTGACTGTATGGCCCAGGTAATTGAGCTGTTGTTTAGCAAACATGCACTTGGATAGCTTGGCATGAAAATTGTGTTGCTGAAGTATTTCTAACACTTGTCTCACTTGGGTAAGATGTTCATCCCATGATTTGCTATAGATGAGAATGTCATCTATAAAAACTACTAAACACTTCCTCAGTAAATGGGCCAAAATAGCATTCATAACTGTTTGAAATGTGGCTGGACCACCAGTGACACCATATGGCATAACTTTATACTCATAATGGCCATTGTGTGTTTGAAATGCAGTTTTATGCTCATCACCAGCTACCATTCTTATTTGATGAAACCCAGAACACAAATCTAAGGAAGTGAACCAAGATGCTCCATGTAGCTCATCAAGGAGATCTTCTATCAAAGAAAGAGGATATTTGTTCTTTGTTGTAAGTGCATTCAACTTCCTGTTGTCCACACAGAGGCGCCAGTCTCCTGTCTTTTTCTTGACCAAAAGTATAGGAGATGAATATGGGCTTGTACTCACTTGAATCCAACCTTTTTGTAACATTTCTTTGATCTGATTCTCTATTTCTATTTTCTGAGCAGGATTATATCTGTATGGCCTCAAGGAGAATGGTTGAGCCCCAGCCAAAAGAGGCATAGTGTGATCTCCAGCTCTATGTGTGGGTAACTGGCCTGGTGGTGTGAATAATTCCTTGAACTCATCTAATATAGACTGAAGATCAGGAGGAATAGACTGTTCATCAGATGAGTTTGAACTGCTAGTCTGTAAATGTCCCATATACAGTATTGAGTCAACCTTAGCCATAGCTTGGAGTTGAGATGAAGTAACAGGTTTGCCCAGAGAAGCTGTAGGTGAGTGACCCACCAGGTGAATCATGTGACCATGATGGGTAATGTCTCCACTTGTGTTGCCAATGAACTCTCATAGGACCGTGGGAAGCCAGCCAGTCAATGCCTAAAACTACATCATAACCATGAAGGGGAATAATCTTGAAGGTAGTATAGAAGGTATGCCCTTGAGTTGCCCACATTTGATGAGGTAATTCTGAGTTGCAGACTACAATTTCTCCTTTAGCCACCTTGATATTGACTGGTTCAGGAAGATGGACTGGCTGTTCGGTGCCAATCAACACCGGTCACCGATGAAACTAGTGGTCGGCTAGACGTCGGGGCCGAACCTCGCTACTGCGCCGTCGGAGTCTGGCTCGCTGCGGGCCGCGACGTCCGCGCCCGTGGAGCACTCGCGTCCTTTGTCCACCGTGCCGTCGTCGTCCGTCGTCCCCGTGAGTTACGCGCGTCGGCGAGTTCCTGCCGTCGTTCATGCCGCGCAGCCGCCCCTCGCCGCGTCGTTCCCCGCGCCAAGCCCTCGAGGAGGCCATTCTTTTTGCCGCCATCTTCGGTGGCGGCCCGGAGGAGGCCGAGCGCGATGCGGGTTCCGCCACCGTGGCGCCATCGCCATCCACCGCCGCGTCGGATCGCCTTGCCAGGTCGAGCACCTCATCGGGACAGACTGACGCCGTCGCCCAGGTCGAGCACCTCATCGGCCAGGACCTCCACGACAGTTTGAGAGAAGAACGGGAGCAACAAGAAGAGGGCAACCAAGTCTTTTTGCAATGCCGGGCCCACACGTCAGGGCTCCAAACGGCGCAATTCTAACCGTCAGCGGACGGAATGACACACATGAAAGATGTTGAGATGTGGATGTTAGTGATAGAGTGAACTTTTTAGGGGTATTGATAAGTACACCGTCTTTTTTTAATGGCATCCATGAAAAATGCTTCAAAATTCACAAATTTGCTTGTAAAAGGCCAAACCCTTGGGCGCACGAAAATTAGCCATTTTGGCGTCAGTCAAACCGCACAAGAGATCCCAACAATGGTGACGGCGCTGTGCCGCGGTCCCGTCGCTAGTTCCTGAAGTGCAAACGAACCCCACGGTCATCGCCGCCGCCGCGGCGCCGCCACCGCCAGTTCATCCATCTCCGGCATTCCCCGCAGCACCTCCACCCCCCCATGGCGTCCCCTCCGCCCCCGCCGTCCCCCGCCGCGCTCATAGGGCATCTCGCCGCGGTGCTCTCCTCCCCGGATTGGCGCTTCCACCCCTCGCTCCCGCAACTCCCCCTCCCTCCTCGCGCCGTCCCTACCCCGCACACTCCTCGTCCCGCTCCCGCTCCGCCTCGCGGCCGCAGTCGCCCGCGCCGCCGCGCCGTCCCGCCACCTCCTCGACATCGCACTCCCGGTCGTGCTCCGCCTCCACGCCCTCTCCCCGCCGCCGCTCCGTCCACGCTTCGACCGCCCCTTCCGCTCCCTCCTCACCCACTTCTCCCGCTACGCGCTGACGCCGCTGATGCTCCGGCTATTCGCCCACATGTACCGCCACGCCCCGCCTGCACCTACGGGTGCTACCTACAATGCACTCATCCGTGCCCTCTGCCGCCGCGCCGATCTCCGCCACGCCCAACGGTACCTCAGCCTCATGGTTCGCTCCGGTTGGCGCCCCGACGCCTTCACGTTCAACTCCCTGATATTAGGTTACTGCCGCACGCAGCAGCTGGAAGTGGCCCAAGACTTGTTCGACAAAATGCCATTTAGAGGATTCTCACAAGATGCGGTCTCTTACGCTGCTCTGATTGAAGGATTTTGCGAGGCAGGGAGGATTGATGAGGCACTGGAGTTGTTCAGGGAGATGGAGCAACCAGACATGTACACACACGCGGCCGTGGTAAAGGGGCTGTGTGATGCCCGGAGAGGGGAGGAGGGTCTATGCATGCTGCAGAAGATGAAGGAGCTGGGATGGAGGCCAACCACCCGTGCCTATGCAGCAGTGGTCGATTTATGGTGTAGGGAGCGGAAGGCTGATGAGGCTGAGAAAATGCTGAAGGAGATGTTTCACAATGGGTTGGTGCCTTGTGTTGTAACATGCACTGCTGTCGTGAATGCCTACTGCAGGGAGGGGAGGATGAGTGATGCAGTTAGGGTGTTTGAATCCATGAAGTTGAATGGGTGTGAAGCAAATGTCTGGACATACAATGCAATGGTGCAAGGTTTCTGTAATGTTGGGAAAGTGTACAAAGCAATGGCTTTGTTGGACCAGATGAGAGAATGTGGAGTAGAGCCAGATGTTGTGACATACAATTTGTTGATTCGAGGCCAATGCATTGATGGGCATGTAGAGAGCGCTTTCAGATTACTCCGTTTGATGGAAGGAAATGGTTTAGCTGCTGATCAGTACACTTACAATGTGTTGATTGATTCTCTGTGTAAGACTGGGAAACTTGATGAAGCTTGGTCTCTCTTTGATGACCTAGACGATAGAGGCATAAGACCTAATTCTGTGACATTCAATACGGTGATAAATGGGTTATGCAAGGCTGGTAAATTCGATGTTGCTTGCACATTTTTGGAAAAGATGGTTTCAGCAGGTTGTGCACCTGATACCTATACATATAGTCCATTCATTGAAAATCTATGCAAGACAAAGGGATCACGAGAAGGATTATCCTTTATAGATGAGATGCTACAAAAGGATGTCAAGCCTTCGACGGTTAATTATACCATTGTAATCGACAGACTTTTCAAGGAGAGGAACTATGGATTAGCCACAAGAATTTGGGGGCAAATGGTATCACTGGGTTGCAGTCCTGATGTTGTTACTTATACTACTTCTGTGCGTGCATACTGCAATGAAGGCAGGCTTGATGAAGCAGAAAATGTTGTGATGGAGATGAAAAAAGGTGGGATCATTGTAGATGCAATGGCCTATAACACTTTGATTGATGGCCATACAAGTATTGGGCAGACAGATCATGCAGTTACACTCTTGAAGCACATGACGAGTGTTGCTTCTATGCCAAATCATTTTACCTTTCTTATGTTGCTTAGGCATCTTTTACAGAGGAGGTTAGCAGCGCACGTACGTTTGAAAACAACTTCTGTGTGGAAAACTATAGAGCTTGCTGATGTCTTTGAATTATTTGAGCTAATGAAGAAGAACAGTGTTCCCTCTAGTGCAAGAGCTTATTTGACCATCCTGGAGGGGTTTTCTGAAGATAGAAGATTGGATGAGGCGACTTCCTTGGTTTCTCGTATGAAAGAAGATAATCTACCTCTGAATGAAGATATATACACTGCTCTTGTTAATTGCTTTTGCAAATTGAGGATGTATCCTGATGCTTGTGCATTGCTTTGCTCCATGATTGGACATGGTTTTTTACCAAACTTAATATCTTACCAGCATCTGCTTTCTGGGCTTACTGCTGAAGGACAAGCAGATAGGGCTAAAGAAATATTCAGAGGTTTGAGATGGAAAGAGTACAATACTGATGAAATTGTATGGAAAGTTATAATTGATGGCTTGATAAGAAAGGGTCATCCAGATATGTGCCATGACATGATATCCATATTAGAAGAGATGAAATGCAAACCAAGTGATGAAACATATGCAATGCTGACAGAGGAATTGTCCACCAGGGAATAGGTTGTCAACTAAAACATTTATAGCTCACAGAAAACTCTCCATCTGTTAATCTGTGCTCATCAGGTGCTTGTTTTTCAAGCACAGCCTGTGTCAAGCAATGCGTGCCAGAATCACATAGATCATGGATTATTGGATGCACAGTTACACTGTGTCCATGCCCTCACAGGTAATTATTTGACTCTTTATGTTGTAGTGTTGTGGTGTCTCATTGTGATATAATGCCCTGCTGAAAGCTTTTGAAGTAGATATAAGATATCAAATTCGTTTTGTTCTACATATGACTGCAAGTCACCTTTAATATATGTTGACTAAGAAATATGAAAGTAAAGGTCCTGGACCATGGAGAAATTGTCCAGCAATGGTGCATGAATTCTGACATTTCTTAAAAATAACAACCTAACTGCTTGACACATGTTTCATGAGCTTTCCAGACCACTAATTGTACTCTTTTTATCCGTATGGTAATTTTTTTTAGTCAAAACGTTAGTTCAAACTTAGCTGTTAGCTTTGTTTTGAATTTAAACTGCAAAGAATATATTTGTCTATGGAATCACAGCCATCAATCTGGAATTATTTATGTTTATTTTTCTAGAACTGGTGCATCGTTGGAGTTCTGTAGCATGGTGCTGCCGACTGACCTGAGAAGCTAAACATGGGACTTCTGACTGTTTATTTATACATTCCAACAACTCGAGAGAGAGTTGACCTCAGCTGGTGCCACAAGCGCATATCAGGTTCTCACTTCCTAAGATTTTTGTCAAAAAGAAAAAGATCGGAGAGGATCTTTACGGTTGCACTCTTCATGTCGAGTTCGACTCTTAGTGGGAGCGAGCAGGTCAAACCGGCCCGGCCCGGTTCTCACAGGGCAACAGGACCCCTGTGTCAGGGTGGGATAGGGCTAGGGGTTCGAAGATTTTCTTGGTCTATGTGAGAATGTGTTCTCTTACAGGCTTACACCAATGCCTGGGGGTGGCTTACCCCCTGCAGGTAGAGTTCTAGGATCTTTATGGTTTCAGAACATCCCTTATCTAATTACCACATGTTATTGAACCATTTTTTGTTCAGTTTAGAAAAGAACTGTAAGGAGCTTGGTATCTGCGCATCATACACTCAGTCAGAGAGAATTGTAGGTTTAGGAAAAGAGTTTGTAGCTAAGAAAGACTACCAGTTTTGTGGAGACCATCAGGATAACAAGAGAGCCAATGAGCCATATTTGGCTTGTACAGTTTTGTGGTGAAACATTCTTACTATTTTCTTCTTATTCAATACTAATAGCAATATATAAGATGTGATCGCTTGGATAAGCATTAATATTCTAAAATAGCACTTATGCAAATATCGATTTGTTATTGAGTCCATGCAGTTAAAGTCACAATGAGCATTTATGTTATACTAGTTCTTTCGGTAATCCCATATTTCCATTGCAATGGATAGTTTCCTTTTAGTAGTTTAATTCTTTTTAATATATCTATTATTCCTGTTCATACGCAAGAGAAATATTACAGTGTAAGCTCTTTATTCAAACATTCAATCGATTGTAGTGTTTACAATAAGGTTACTGTATCACAAAAGCTTTTTATATTTCATTCAAAACTAAATTTTTTTACATCAGATATGTACATATACCTGTGCTGCATTCATCTGACGCTTCAGGATTAACAAGAGAAGCAGCAACGACCACATCCCTTTGCCTACCTTCGTCATTTTGGAAACCTTCGCATCTGTCGTACATAGATATATCAAGCGAAGTGCCTCTACAGTGGATTCTGGACAGCTATCAGAGTTTTCAATTTACCAAGATACATTGAGCTCACATGCCCACAGTGCTCCAGCAAGGACACTGGGTGTTTTTCGGTTATATTCACAAGAATATCCATCAGGCCTAATTTAGCAATGCCCACACTTGGGAGCACTTAGTTTATTAATTCCTATGTAGTGACAGGGGGCTATTATATGGATGTTTTACCTTATATTGTGCATACATGCTTATTGCCTAGAAGTCCTATACAAGCAACCCGATGTCACGTTTCATGCTTGTTTCCATTTATTACTCGCGCAACTTACCATATCGCATCCTAAACATATTTATTTATCTCTCTCCTAGCTGATATTGTTTTAAGATTTCAACCCAATGAAGGCCGAAACAAACGAAAAGCCTAATGACTTAAGACTTTGACCCAAAGAAGGGCGAAGCAAACGAAAGCCTAAGGGTGAAGCAAATCAAAGTCTCAAGGCTTAATACTTCAACCCAAAGAACGGTGAATCAATGAAAGCCTAAAGGCTTAGACTTCGACCCAAATAAAGGCGAAGCAAACAAAAGTCTAAAGTCTTAAGACTTTGACCCAAAGAAGGGCAAAGCATTTCGACCCAGAAAAGGGCGAAAGAAAACAAAATCCTATGGGCTTAAGACTTCGACATAACAAAGCGCGAAGCAAACTAAAGCATAAGAGCCCAAGGCTTTGACCCTCCAAATAGCCAAGAGGGCGAAGTTAACGACAGTCTAAATCATGTTGAGTGGTTGTCATGAAACCCCTGTCCAATATTTCGACATTCCAAAGATACATAAAGGCATAAAAATGCTTTTCGATTATTGGTATGTGAATGCATCCATCGTATACAACTGACATCCGTCCGAAACATACATCCACTGTATGGGCACTTTCGTTAGAGCCGAATAGGGCGCCCCCAATATCGGCAAAAATATTCTCAATGAGATCAATCGGTCAGCATGCGTAGATTATCGCATGCATCCCTTATGATCTCTACTATATAGATAACGACACAAAAAAAATCAATAACCTTCGGTGTCACTAGCGCTGGCGAAATGATAACCCATGTCGAGAGTTCGCTTCTGCACCCCTGAATTTCCTGAGCTGCTTCTGCGAAAATATACAACACGTGCATCCAAGAGGGTATTCAAGGCGAAAGATATTTCGCCTTATAATGTACATGTTTTTGAAAAATATATTGAAGATGTCGTATCCAACGATATGAGAAATAGTGAAGCCTCGCTTCTCATACAAAATAATATGGGCAATGCTTCCGCTCGGACGTACGATGGAAATATTTTCCATCGGACGCTCTGGTCCGGCCCACCTCTGCTCTGCCTCCGCTTCCCCTCCAACCTCTGCTCCCCGTGCTCGCCACACCTCTGCTCCCCGCACACGCCGCCTCCACTTCCTCCGCGCACAAAACTCATCTGCTTCCAACCTCGCCTGCACCCCGCATCCGCAACATATTCAAATAGAATGGGTTTCCCATCCGACCCCAACATCGTCCTTGATGAAACATCATAACAAGTCCGCTCAACTACAACATCAAAACAAGAGCATGATGCAACAAAATAAATTGCTTGATGCAACAAAGAAACCAAAAGCTACTGCAACAACATAGACAAAAAAGCACGATGCAAGATGCAACATCCTAGAAAAACTAATGTAACAAAGAAAAGTTGCTTGTTGAAACAACAAAAACAAAGTTGATGCAACAACAGAAAATGAAAAGGAAAAAAGTCTAATGCAACAAACAAATGTTGCTAGTTGAAACAACAAACCAACGCTACTGCAATCCGTAACCCTAGCCATCGCCGTATTCCTCAGGTCCAGATCCAGAGGAGTGAGAGGAGAAGAAGGATAACGAGGAGAGCTCAGATCCAGATGAGAAGGATGGAAGAGGAGGGGCACGCTCAAATCCAATGGCACAGAGGTCTTGGCGCCATGGAGTACCTTGCAAGCTCCTTCGGTGTTGGCGTCGTCAGGCAGCGGGCAACGAAGCAAAAACAAGGGCAGGCTAGGCGAGCGCGCAGACCTGCAGCAGCCGGCAATGGGGGAGGGAGGGAAGGAGGATGACGATGATACCGCAAATCTTGGTTCCAAGGGATGATGATGACACCTCAAATTTACATGGCATGCGAGATGGGGTTTTTGTGTTGTTTTTCCTTGAAGTTGAGAGTTAATTTGAGCCCCCATTATTTGGAGCCTACCATGCAAATGCAATTTTAAAGTCTTAATTTAAGGGCTTCCACTATAGTTACATGACGAGCGGGTCGGGTGATCTGGTCGATCGCCCCTCTCAGCAACAGCAATGGTCCAAAACAGGAGTACTCCCAAGTCCGAACAGACTGGCAGCCGCTCCACACGTGACGACGTGACAGAGCACTACTCCCTACTCCAGCAGAAGGCAGCCGACTCCGGTCGCGGTCGGCGTCGGCCCGACGGGCCCAAGCGGAACAAACAACTGACCAAGGGTCGCTGCCGAGGCGGCCCCCCGCACGGCGAATCGTCTTCTACTCGTCGTCGTCTGGGCTGGACTCCCACTGCTGCGGAGACGGCAGGACTGGACCACCATGGGTCCCGTCCTTTCAATCAGGTGAAGTGAATGCATCCTGGACCCCAGGACTGGACCACCATGGGTCCCGGCCGGCCGGCCGTGTGTCAAGGCCCAGGCCACTGGCCGTGGTGGTTATGGTACCATGATGGCTGAATCCTGATCATCTGTTGTTGCCGTTTTCCTTTTTTTTTCTTTTGATTGAAAAAAAAAATCAGAAATGATCCTGAGAGTTTTATTCGTACTAAACGTAGCAACAGAACGGAAGATTACGGTCAAAAAATTACATGTCTGTAGTACCAACACCTATCCAAAATAACCTTTCTCTCTCTGTCTTAACACCAATATGGTTTGGCTCTGCTTCCTCCATGTACTTCCTACACAGATGAGTTATTTTTATATTAATTTTCAAAATAGACAAAAAAAAGAGAAACTATATTTTTTTATTTCGTTGGCTTCAACTTCTTCATGTGTTATTACAAAAGTTGAAGCCATTTGGAAAACATACCATACATGGCCTCAAATTTTTGTTTTTTTTGCATGAAACGCTTCTAGCAAATCATTGAAGTATTTTTAGGAATTTTTTTAGCAGTTTACAAAAAAATTAAATCCTCGCCTTTGAAAAGAACAACCTTCAAAATTTTCAAACCGGATTACGGGGTGTTGTAGGCTAATTTGGCTACCGACATCTGCATGAAATTTGGGTCTCTAAATATTGTAGATCCTAGCACCTATACTGGCTGCAAAATTGTCATATTCTTTGTGTGTAAGTTTTCATCCTCCAGTCTGGTGGATGTTCATGGTCTTCTTAGTTTAGGAATAACACCAGCTATATTTTCTGAAAGGAAGGAGACTTTCGGGTTGAGTGCTTCAAAAGAGCCCCCGGCCAGGCCGCCATGATGGCTGAATCCTTCATCAATGGCCCTGATGTAGATGGAGTTTGCTGGTTGAACCTTTTATTAACAAAAAAAATACCTATGTCGGCATTCCTTGTGTGTTGTTGGTGCTGGTCCGGCAGTTGAGGCATCAACAAAACATCAGACTCCTGGGAGAGTGGCAGGGATAGAGATAGTGAACCTGTCCAACCGGTTTCCTGCAGAAGGAGAATGCATACCTGCCGAAGGAGAAATTTGGCTCTGTAGGTGTTGGCGGTGCTGCTGATCTTGGCTGCCATTTTGCGTGGATGACTGAAGATGCTGCCCCTGAGTTTGTGTCGTATCGGACTGTACCGTAGCAGTGTTGGCTTGTTTATCCTGTTGTAGAGCTTGCAAAAAATTTTGATGTGTGTTTTTGCCTTGATGTGAACCAAGTAAACATGAGAAAAAAAATCTTCCAAGGTTGAAATGTGGGCTATGGTATTTAGCGGTACCTTGCTCACACCGCTAAAACCGCTATAGTGGTCGCTAAGACATTTACAATTTTAGCAAAGTACATATGCAATTTATAGTTCAAGAAATCCATTGTTCTAGCAACAATGTAAAATGATTGTTCGCATGAAATAGTAAGAGAAGAAGTACAAGATAAATCACACTAACCAACTTCCAGAAATGTCCTAAGTGAAACTACTTCAAATTTGACTAAATTTATATAAAAAGACTACCAATATTTATGACACTAAATTAGTGTAACTAAATATATCATGGAATATATTCCTCATTATGTACTTATTTTTTTGTCATAGATGTTGTTAGCCTTTTCTAAAGTTCCTCAAAGTTAATAAAGGTTGACTTAGAGTAATTCTATAAATTGGTTATTTTGGGATTGAGGAAGGGAGTATATAACATTAGTTCTTGCCTAACAGGCTAATATTAGTACATAAGCAAGCACCAACTAGACAATCAAATATCGACTGTTTAAGTTCTTAACTTAACTTTGACATGTGTAATCTTTTGGTGCTGCTAAATACTCCCTCCATCCAACAATCTTAAGCGTATTAGTATCACGCGCGATGACCAAGGAGGCGCGGCCGAGAAAAAATTTACTCCCGTGATTAGTATCGGCGTCGTTTTAGTTGCCACCGTAATCTAAATTGACGCCGTAACCCCGTCTCCCGTTTCCCTCGCTCGGCTCCCGCGCGATCGGCGCCCGCCCGCGCGATCGTCACTGCAGGCTTTCCCGCGCGGCGCCCAGTTCAGCGCGCGCTCGTAGATGAAACTGGCCGCGCGGCCTCCTTGGTCAGAGACGAGGCTTCAAATTTTCACAGCCTAAATTTTCACAGCCGCAGCCTAAATTTTCACTGCCAAAATTTTCGTTCAATTGCCGCCTGCTACTGCTTTTCAAAAATCAAAATCCCTCGATGATGGCCTTATAAGACCCGCGATCGTGCCTGTTTGTCTGCTCGTTCATGGCCTGTTCGTCCATGGCCTGATCGTGCATGTTTGTTTGTCTCTCCAACATCACCCCTCTCCAACGTCACGGTAGATTAGATGGATCCCAATGTTTGGGATGAGAACCTTGAGTATGATGGCTCTGCTCATGATCTTCAGTACGACATGGTTTGGCAGGATGTAAACCAAGGTACTCCGATGATTTTCTTTCGATCCCTTTAATACTCTGATGAACCTGTACATGATTTGGCATGTGATCTTCTTTCATTCATGGCCCTGTGCTGCTGTTTCAAGCGACCTAGGTGACGACCTTGATGACATGGAAGACGACAGCCAACCTGCTGCCTCTGAACGTGACGAAGCTGATCACAACGGCCAAGCTGCTGGGACTGAACATGAAACAGATGGTCCTCGGAGTCCGGCGCCCAGTTCACGCCACGCAATACCTCAGCGGCGCCATGGTGCTCCATGCAGCCGACGGGCGGGCACGCGACAGGCGGGCACGCGATGGTGAAGCCGACGGGCGAGCGTAAGCTGCTATAGCGGGCGGGCACGCATCGTGTGATGGAGATGGAGGCCTAACGACGGGAGTCCGACGCCGTTTATGTACGCAACGGGCTACCACGCGCAGCGTCGAAGCCGAGACGTCGCGAACGCTTCTTCGTATAACAGCGAACGAGTTCATACGACGGAGATTTCTTCTTAAATTTTTGCTCACGCGCTGGAGATTGTTGGTGGAGGGAAATAAATAGCTTGCTAAGTGGGGATAGGCTATATCAACTGTAGCATCACTATAGCGTTATTTTCAATGTTGAATAATTTTGTAGAATAATTAAAATGCTATTTGATTGTAGCATCACTATAGCGTTTTTCACTACTATCCGTCTAACCGCATGATCCAACCGTCTAACCGCCACCTACGGTGTTTACCGTGTTTTTGCGTCCTCCCATTGGCCAAAGGAGAGAAAAAGAAGGAACTTAAATAAAGGAAAAAAAAAAAATCAAAAAGAAAAGAAAAGGCAGAGAAGAAGTGGGGGCAAAGTGGGAAATCGTCAAAGTTCCACAAAATCGCATCTGCTTCGACTCCACCGCCGCCTCCTTCCTTCCTTCCTTTTTGTTTCCTCCCACTCTGCTCTCCTCCCTCTCCTCCGCCGCCCCTGCGCCGTCGGAGCACCGAGCAGCCCGCGACCGCGCTGCGACGGGCGACGGCGCCACAGCCCTAGTCGCAGCGCCTCCGCTGAATCCGGTCGAATACCGCCTCGGCGCCGCCAATCGTCTGCGTCCGGGTGCAACTGAATCCGGCACCAGCCGCACCACCCAGTGCCGCCTGCCATGGCGCTCGGCGAGGGGAGGAGGGACCTCAACAGGTGAGAATTTTTTGAGACGAGTGTCGGTAGTTAGGGATGCATCTTCAGTCTCTCGATTCTCTTGAAAAAGTAAAAAAAAGGCCTAGGTTGATTCCTTTATCAGAGTGGATACTTTGCTTGCTGTCATGGGAAACCTAAATGACTATTAACCTCATTACTTCAATGGGAAACCTAAATCTGTAGACCCTAGACCATAGGGATGAGGATGTCTTGAAGGTTTATGAAACGAGGTTGCTGTGACCGCCCCCATCTTTCGGAAGTACGGTTGGAAAAATTGATAGATTGCCGTGTTTTTAGCTTTCGTGGTTCTTCTTCGATAACGTGATGAATCTGCATTCATCCTGCGCATTCGTCAATCCCATATGATTTAGTTTCCTTCACTTCGGAATCTTACTAGGTCCTTATTTTCCCCTTCCACCAATATGGTGGTTGTCGTGCATTTCTGCAGGTTAAGGTACCGTCTTTGTAGACGTGGCTGGAGAAGTTGGTTGTTGCTATGATGAAGACTAAGACGAGTAGGAGCTTGCAGAAGTCTGGGAGAAGTAATCAGGTCCAAGGAGAAGGGCCAAACTGGGTTCTTGTTGCTGGTGGGGTTTTGCTTAGCACGCTTTCAGTCAAGATTGGGTGCAAACTAAAGGAGTTGTTTGACAGGAAGCAGCAGAATAATACTTCCAAAGGTCTTATGTCATATCATGCCCCAATCTGCAGTTGCAATCGACCTTGTCTCCGTATTCTTCTTTGTAAAATGACTCTTACTGTGCACAATTGCAGCTATAAGAAGGCCTGAAGCATGTGAGCTGCACTCGGATCTCTACCGGTTCAGTGACCAAACTGGCTGCTACTACTGTATGTCAGGTGCTTTACCTGTAACTTTTGCTCTGTTCTGCCTGTTACTCACTTATTTGTGAACATTGTAGTTTATATTTCACTGAATTTAGTGCTAGAATACAGAGCTGGCATGTTTGGGGGCTAATCTGGACTATTGGTTTCCTGCTTATTGGTGGTGGACCTTTTAATCTGTATTGCCTGGAATATTTTTCAGCACGCATTAATTTGGTGCTAGAATACAATTTTAGAATGTAAGTTTTTAGACCTGTGTTATGTGTTTGGCTCTGTGTGACTCCCTCCATTATCTTTTATTAGGCGCTGAGGCCAGTATTCCAGATACCAAGGAAACTTAGATATTGAGGGGGAGTAGTAGTAATGCAGAGTTGATGTGCGCGCGCGGTATTTGCATGCATACATGCAGCCAACCAGCACAGTCCACGTTAAAAACTGATTTAGTCTTGCATGCAAAAGGCAGCAGATTCCATGCAAATCGAGTAAATGCCGCCGCCCTAACAAAACATTAGAAACCAAAAAATCACTGGCCGCCCTATAAAACATAATGGAGGGAGTAACTTGTAAACAAAATTCCCTTTGTTGCTGTCCGCTAAACTTGAATTTTTCTGATGGATTTTTGTAGTTTCTTTCATTAATGCAATAGGGGGAACCTAAGTAGCAAGGATATGTATACCAAAGTTCCGCTAGGCGACGCCTGGGGCACACCTAGGCATGCTTAGTTGTGAGGCTGAGTGTCTGCCTCACCTATGGGGGTAGGCGGACCCCTAGGCGGTGGCGGCGCCGGTGGGGGTGGGAGGAGCGCCCTTCGGTGGAGCTTTGGACGCTGGCAGGCGGCAGCGCCAGGGGAGAGAGAGGAGGGAGAGATGCCGGAGAGGGAGAGGAACCCCAGCCGGGGCCGATGCAGAGAAGGAGAGATGGATGGATATGGTTGCGCCGAGTGCGGGTGCGGGCGGGCCTGATGAGGACGGGCGTGAGTGCGGGTGCGGGCTGGAACCGAGAGAGATGGATGGATAAGGTTGGAGTTTGAGTGGGAGATGGGCTGGGCGCTTGCCTCTTGGGCCTTTCTATCTATCTATTCAGTTGTTTATTTTTTTCTTTAGAAGATAATATATGTATATTAGTATATATACAAAATGCCTTGAATAACGCCTTGGAACTCCTAGGCTGGTCTAGGCGCTAGGCTGAGGGTCAGTGCCTAGAATTCGCCTAGCACCTGCCAAAACTTTGACGTATACGCAGATACATCTGAGTATTTTTTCTAATAATGAGTTGATGACATGAGCTAACAATGGAACCTTGATGTTGATGGAGATTTGAGAAGCTGCAACGGCACTACTTCTTGTTGCCATTTCTGGATTGGAAAAGTTAAGCAAACGTACCTAGATCTGAAAAGAAAGAAATAAGTCCTAGCAAAATTGACTATGGGAAAAGGGATATAGGAAGAAAAATGGAATATGGGAGAGGGAACAAAATCATTGCCAGTTGCTGCTGACTATGCAGCCTATGGGACCCGATTAGTTCCCCAGGCCATTGTGTGGCACTGTGGCATGCACTGCGGCCTTGCTGGCAGCAGGTTCTAGAGGTTGCATCCTCAGGAATCATGTGTGTGTCATGTGCATGTTGCGGAGGGTGGACTGGAGGTTAGGGTAAGTCAGGAGATGTGTGCAAGGGGAACGAAGTGTGTTGGGCCGTATCCCGAAGCTGGCCAATACATCTCTGCCCACATCTGTTTCTCTTCTTTTGTATGTAGCTGCTGTGTATGCATATCTGATACGTTTACAGGATATGCATTTCTTCTGGTGTCTATGCGCTGGGGTGTGGACAGTTGCATTGTAGGTGTCTGGTGGTTGCATGCATAAGAGTCATATATATCCACAAAGTAATAGTCTGACTTAATGATTTAGCATTTGGAGACACAGATAATTTTGTTGTTCTGACTGTTGCTTTCATTATGCTGATTGAACTGAGTTAATAAATTTAGTTCTTGGGTTGGATTTTACACTAGTTCATTATTAGTTCTTTTGTTGGTGGCATGAAAGTTGTTCCCAAAATTTTTTATTACTAATTCCTATTACCATGTGCAGGGCTTGCAAATGGTGGAGTGGAAATCAAGCAAGCACCTGCAAGTCCTGTGCCCAAATCAGTTGAATCCTCACTTCCACTTGTCAAGATACCCACACCAGAATCAAGCAAAGAGAACAGCGGTGTTATGTGGATATCCTCACCTGATCGACTTGAAGATCCTCGGAGGCCATTTCAGTACTCTAACAGTTCTGGCTCTCCCTGTGTTTCAGAATCAGGATCTGACATTTATAGCAAAAGAGAGGTCATACAGAAGCTAAGACAGCACCTTAAGAAACGTGATGAGATGATCATGGAGATGCAAACTCAGATTGCTGATCTTAAGAACTCTCTTAACATTCAGGTGACACAGTCCACCAATCTGCAGTCTCAATTGGATGCTGCCAATCGTGATCTGTTTGAATCCGAACGAGAGATTCAGCATCTAAGGAAGATTATTGCAGATCATTGTGTCGCAGAAGCACTCTCTCATGAGAAACCTTTGCAAGCTGGACATTGGCAGTCAGATGCTGCAAATGGCCATTTCAACGGCTATGCTGATGGTAGTGTTGATGATGCTGACCTGCATTGTGTTAGCATTGAGAAGAGGAAGGGAGAGGTAGAGAGGGTGGAGATGCTCAAGAAAGAAGTTGTTGAACTGAAGGAAGTCATTGAGGGAAAGGACTTTGTGCTTCAGAGCTACAAGGAACAGAAGGTGGAACTCTGCTCAAAGATCAAGGAGCTGCAGGAAAAGCTCTCAGCACAAGTGCCAAACATCTTGTAGGATCTATGTGGTGTGCTTTTTAGAAGGTTGGAATCTAAGCATAATGTTGCCATGCCCCATGAGCAGCAGAGGGTGTCCTGCTTCAGTGAGGATTGCAGGAGATGCTCTTGGTATTTGGCAATCGCCACAAATGCCAAAACACCATGCTAGGATCGTTGTGGAATGCTTCTCTTTTTCCTTTTTAGAGGGAACTTTGCATAATGTTAGGTTGATTTGTTTCTTTCTTGGCTATCATGTTAGGTCCGTTTGCCTTTCTTTTTTTTTTTTTTTTTCAATATCGAGCCCTTTGGTTGCTCAAAGTTTACAGAGGGTTTCTTTTTGTCAGTTGCTAGGCTCTTAGCCCTAGGGTAACTCAATTGAACTTCATACTCAAGTTGGTGTACAGGTTCTCGGATTTCAAGAGACAAAAAAAATTGTAGTGTGCCTCTGCCTCTTCAGCGCAGTTCTGGTTTTAGTGATCTTTGGAATGTTCGGATGACATTTCTTGAACTGTGGCGTTGCCCTTTTTTTTTTTGTGATTCCTTCCGGATGAAAAGAATTGTTACGGTGTATGTCGTTGTCATGTCATGCGAGCGCCGTTATACCTGAGCAAAACAGCCTGGCCTGAGCTCGTGAGGTTGAGCACAAAACGGAGGGCCCCTTTCGACCTGTCCTGCTTTCTCTTGGGCTTCCCCGCCAAATCCCTTTTGCTCCCCATTCAGCTCAGCTGTTCTTCCTGCTGTGGTGGTCTCGTGATGGGTTTTGGCCCTGCCCACGAACCTTACTGGGCAGGGCCTGGGTAGAGATCTTGAAGCCCGGTAAAAATTTTCTTGGCTTGAACCCGACCCAAAATACAATTTTAGCTATTTTGTAGTATAAAATGTGCGGGCAGCCCGCCCAAGCCTAGGCCCGGCCCGAGCTCGGCCCAAAAAAAAAAGCTAGGCTCGACTTGCCTAGTGGGATGTTGTGGGTCGGATCTTTTGGCCTGAAATAACCGGGGGTTTTTTTCGCCTGGCTTTGAACCGGACCCGACCCAAAAAATGCTCGTATAGGAGCTGTAGGGCGCGGTTGCCATTGGGTGGGTGGGTGGGGGTGTTAGAAGAGTCAAGGGCTTATTAGGCCTTAGCCAATTAGGGTTAGTTAGTTGCTTCCCTAGGGGGCAAGTAAGATCACTCTATATAATGAGACGAGATGTATCAATTTAGGATTAAGCAATACAATATGAATCTAATCTCTCTTCCAATGAATCTAAGCGTCTAACTATCGGGCGCTGAGGGGTGAAACCTCGCCCCAACCTACCCACGGATCTGAGATCCATGACATCTGGTACCAGCTCCTGGTTATCGTCGCCCACCTGCACCGCATCCCCACCACCAGCAGTCGCACCACCAGCCACCAACACCACCAGTCGCACCACCAGCAGCCGCCACACCCACCAACCCGCCGTCCGCCTCCTCCTGCACGAACACCATGGGGGACGATCTCAAAGCTTCGATGGAGACCCTCGCCGCCGCCATGAAGGATATCCTTGCCACCGTGAAGGCCAATGCCGACGCTATTAAGGTCCTGTCCGTTGAGCGCTCGGCGTCTAGCAACAAATCGATTACCGGGGAACACCACAATGGTAGGCCAACATGGTTCCAAAAGCTGGATTTTCCGTGTTACGATGGTAAATCCGACCCCACATCTTCATCAACTGCTGCGAAACGTACTTCTGTCAGCAGCGCATCATGGAGGAAGAAAAGGTATGGATGTCTTCCCGTAATTTGAAAGATGGCCCTCGCTTGTTGTTCCTCCAAGTACAGTAGGATGAGGGCACCCCGACGTGGCGCCGCTTCACCGAGCTCCTACATCTCCACTTCAGATCCCCCTGTGTTCCAACTTGCTCAAGCATGTGAACGCTGCTGCCAACAACACCTTACGTGTCCTTGTTGATATGTCTACACGGCTGGATCACCTTAAGGCGTTGCTCAAGGCGAAGGAGGAACACGAATGCCTGGCGGCAGTACGCCTACAGGCAGCAGCATGGGGACTCCTGGCACGCTGGCGGGTGCAGTCTCTCCAAGGGGAAAAGCGCCTCATCTCCGAGGCCATCTCATGGCCGTCATCGGAGGAGCAGGCAGCGGTGCGCCTGCAAACCGTAGGGCGCAGTTTCCTTATTCGGGGGGGCCGAGTGGAAGATACGCATGCTGCTCAATTCATCACAGCAATGCGCGATCAGCCACTTGAGCTCACCTATACTTCCTACAATGTTTGAGGTCTGGTGCCTCCCAGCAATAACCATCGCAGTGCAGGGGCAGGCACCACAGGCCGTTAAATCTATGCCACGAACTACAGTGGTTGTCTCATCTGTTCAGGCGGACAACGGACTGGCTGGCTGCTACATCCTCCCTTCATCCGACATGAAGCCAAAGCTCTTCCCGTGGGATCCAGGAGGACATAGATGCAGTATAAAGTTATTGCATATTTTAGCTCCAAATTTATTTCACATTTTAGTCTTCCATAATAAAGGTAAGCCAAGATGTAAAATGCTTAACCTTAAGTCGTGTCAGGTAGGTGTACGGCAGCTCGTGGGCGCTGCTCGAAGGGGGGAGAGATGTCATGGGAGCGCGTAGGGGTGCGGTTGCTATTGGGGGGTTGTTAGAAGAGTCAAGGGCCTATTGTGTCTTAGCCTATTAGGGCTAGTTAGTTGCTTCCTTAAGGGCCAAGTTAGACCTCTCTATATAATGAGAGGAGATATATCAATTTAGGATTAAGCAATACAATATGAATCTAACCTCTCTCTCTCCCCCAATGAATCTCAAGCGCCTAAGGCTGCTACCCTAGAACTATCGGGCGCTGAGGGGTACAACCTCGCCCCAACCTACCTATGGATCTGAGGTCCATGACTCTAATAGTTATTGGGATGTGGGCAGTTACAAAACATAATGCATGTGATTGGGCTATGGGTAACATGCAGTGTTTTCGTTTTTTTATGCTACCTCAGTCACTAGCTCATGCAAAACTTGCACCTCTTGCTTTCGCTCATGCAAATCTGAGATCGTACGCAGGAAAATACTAGAATGAACAGTGTACTTTAAGTTTGGTAAGATAGGCGTGTCACATGGTGCATTCATGGTTGTGTGATCCCTTGTCCCTATTGAAAGCGAAGGGTTGGCTTGAGCCAAGCTTACATATCTTTCAGATTGTGTATCAAATTATAGTCACTAAAATTTAAAGCATTATTCTAATATATATGTATTCAGATACATTGTCATATATTGCATATACTTGTCATATGAGTGCAGGTACATTCCAAATTAGAAGTCGTTTTGACTTTTTATTTCAATCAAAAAAGTCAAATCGACTTATAATTTGAAACGAAGGGAGTATATTAGAGGTAACAAAATCACTCAAATGACAATAGAGTAACATGAATCTCTTTCCAGAAAACTCAAGTCTAGCACCACATGATGCAAATCTAGTGAGCTAAATCCGGCATTGTAAGACTTGTCTGGGTCAGTTTTAAAATTCTGCTCATATATAATAAGACAACTTAGATGATACTATAACCTAGCTCTAGCTTATTAGAGAAGCTTATCTTACATTTTGACTTTATCCTTGATTCCATCACTGTCAGTACGATGCAAGCTAAAGTGAAGTGGATATACAACTGATCTCTGACTCTATCACAGAGGACAAAGAAGAGGATTTTCTTTTCTTCTTCTCAACACAACAGAGGAAAAAAGATTATATGCATGGTCCCAACCCTAGTTAATCGATTAATTACTCCCTCCATTTCAAAAAAAAAAAGATATAATTCTAGCACAGTGTCATGATTTAACATCTCAAGTTTGATTAATTATTGATAAAAAAAAATCATCAATATTTATGTTATCAAATAAATATCATTAGATTTATTACAAGATTTATTTTTTAATTAATTAATTTTTAATCATAATTGTGAATAGTATTTAGTAAAAAAACATTTGGCCAAACATCTATTTTTTGTGGGTACAGAAGCTATAGTCGTGATGGAGTCCTGTCTCTAGTCACCATATGATATGATGCAGACTAATTGTCGATGGGTGTATTGGGACGTCTCATAAATGACTCCACTAATCCGTTCGGTGGGAACGAAATAAACGATGGGTGCGGCAGACGTGAACTGTGGTTGACATGAATTTGCATGCAGATTGTGTTTCCACTCTCTATGTTATTCTTTTCTTAAAACAAAAAATTGATATTTTTCACTTTATTATTATATACACAACTAATTAATGTACGTTAGGGGGTATTTCAGCCGTCTTAGCACTTCATATTTGGTTGGCTTATATGATAGATGTTCCTAGTTCTTCATCTTGACTCCAAACGAGCTGGTTAGGGTTTGGGGTTCCAGGACTTTAATACCTATGGCTAAGGCATTGCTAGTTGACTACCGATGGAGAAGGTTGCATTGGGTCAAAAGTGATGATGGTTGTAGTGATCGAAAGAGTGGCGGATATGGGCCTAGAACTAGAACCACTTGGGCCATGACATTAGGCATAGACTGTTATTTTCACACTGTAACTGAAAGATCTAGGTTGAGTTACCTTCAGTTAGCCAATTAAGGACCCTAGATGTCGCCCAGCTCCGCCACTGGATGGAAAGGTCAACGAAATTATGAGAAGAAGACAAGCAAATGTAATTGACATTCGTGCTCCTTAAAAAAAATTTGACATTCGTGCGCCATCTCGCCACATGTCGCTATGAACCGATGTGTGTAATTTGGATTTATTGTGCCAAGTTTAATCTTGTGGTATATATATGTAAACTTAAATCGGCCACCTATATACACATACAGTTTTGATATGTGTGGCATGTCATTCTCGGTTGGTCCATTTGTATGTTGGCATGACGCTTTGCCCGCTTACATCTAACAGCACACTCTGTTTAAGTTTTGGTCAACACCAATTTTAGCGGACAAATTCTATCCCGCATTTTTGCTTTACGATCCAAAAAATAAATAGGCGTACGTCCAAAATTCCCGGCAGCTGCAAACCGTGATGCACGCATTGTTTCGCAAAAAAGAAAGAAAGTATGGAGCAACTCCAACAGTTTGGCAAATGAGTTTGATATTCTTGTTTTTTTATCAAAAAGCTCTAAAATGATGCTCCAACAGTTTGGCAAATACGTTTGGCATTTTGATGAGTTTGGCAATTGCAGACCCTCCTAGTCCATATTTGCGGGGGTTGGGAGCTTTGGCATTTGGCATGCATGGCGCTTTTGTATGGCTCTTGTTGAACACTATATTTAGCCGTTGAGTCTCATGAGTGTTGTGCGGCATAAAAATCCAACCCGCCCGATCTCTTCCTCGCTCCACTTTTCTCATTTGCCAAACCAAAATGGTCAAACTATTGAAGAAGACCTTCTTTTTTTACTTGACATCTAGATTTAGGAGTTGGCAAACAAGAACAATTGCCAAACCATAAATGACAAACTGTTGGAGTTGCTCTTAGAGCATTTTCAAGAGATTAGCCAAAGAGACTAGTCAAATTTGATGATTTAGCTACTCTCTAAAATAGATTTGATAAAAAAAAAATACTAGAGTGCTCCAAGAGACTCGTAAAAGATAGATAGTGAAGTAGGCTATCCAAAAGTAGAGAGCGAATAAGATGGGATGGAGAGCTAGGAGAACCTGTTGGAAGCAATTTTGTTTTAGTAATAGCTAAATTTAACTTTAGAAAATTATTTGGCTAATCTCTTGGAGATCTTTTACAGTACGACGTGCTCCAAACAAGAGTTTTCAGCCTATATATCCAGGAACAATGCCAAGTATGATTTGTTTTCTTGAAATCCTTTCCAAAATTTATTGTTGTCGAATTTTAATATCGTAATATGATATATATTCCTTCCGTTCTACTTTCTTTGTTCCAAACTATATGTCATTTTTACTTTTTTTTTTTAATTTTGTTATGTATCTAAATATATTATTATTATATCCAGATGCACTGTAAAATTGATGTATCAAATTTTGAACTCATCGATACCTTACATTTCAAAAATATCTTCTTTTGCTTGAAAAACTTATGAGATAACCTTTTCTTCCTAATAATATCTTTGTCTTCGAGTTTTTCTTCCAGAAATGCTTCGTTGGTTCTTGTGTGCGTAATAAATAGGTCCGTGGAGGTGGTTTGGAATTTAGAGTACTTAAATGCGGGAGAGCTGTCGTCTCCAGCGGTTTGGTTTTTGCTATTACCCCCAATATTTAATGCCTTCTTTCCTTTGACTTCTCTTGTATCATTTAGCGACCGCACCCCTTCATATGACGTTATTGCAAGTATGCTTTTGGTACACATCCTTCTGCATGTCGTAGTACTACTGCCATTTTTCATTTACTCAAATGGGTTCATTTATTGAAAAGTTAGGGACCATGTTATCATACCTTCAACATTTTGTACAGTACTTTTACCGATGTACCGAGAGCCCTCGAATGCTGCACATCACTGTTAAGAAGACGTTTAGGACAACAACACGATCTCTAAAGCGTAATTTTTAATTTTTTTTTATAAAATATTTATTAAAAAATTATATATGTATATTTTATGAAAGTAATTTTAAGACAATTCTATTGATATGTGTTTCACATTTCTGAACTCAACAACCTAAAAATTATATATTCATGATTTATATTACCAATGTTTGTATCCCTGTAATAATGATATGAAGGGAGTATATAGTGCCACATGGTGTAAAGTGCTATGTCCCAAAATAGATGTCATTCTTATTTTCTAAGAAATCAAACTTTTAAAACTTTTGACTAATTATATATTTAAGAATATTAATGTTTGTAATGCATAATTAGTATCACTAAATAGATTGTTGAATATACTTTTGTAATAAACTTATTTGGAGATATACATTTTTCACACATTTTATTTTATAAAAACCTAATCAAATGTGAGAAAGTTTAATCGGCACATCTCATAACGTCATCTATTTTGGGACGGAGAGAGTATTGTTTGACTAGAATAAGGGTTTATTTGACACACGTGGTTAGTTATTACTTGAGATTAACAACTAGTCCAAATTAGCTATGTTTGGCTAGCTAACTAGCTAACAACAAGGTGAAGTTTTTAAGAGATTAGCTCATCTATTAGCTAATGATAACATATACCTTTTGTGGCGTTTGACAACAATTCCACTGAGAATGTTTTCATGTTGTCAAACACATCCTTAATTGGTCTTTTTAACTAAACCTATAATTTCATAACATAAATGAAAATTAAGAGACAGTATACTTGTTTCTTTTTCAAGCAAGGCACACTTGGTTAGTAGGCATATATTGCAAAACATTTATGCTGGACATTGGAATTTATGTTGGAATTTCACTACTCAAGTTTATGTTGGAATTTCCAAATGTTGGAATTTCACTACTCATGTTTTGAGCAAATGCTCCCAAAAGATTAAGTTTTGAGCAACTGCATAATATGTATCAAGAGGTCCCCTGAAGTTCGACCTGAAATCCAGCAAACTTTGTGTATCGTGACACGTCCTAGCACCTTGTGGTTTAAGCAACCAAGGACCCCATTTCATTGACCTCGAGGGGCCTAATTGTAAATACAAATCAAGAGAGAGAAGAGAGAGAGAGGTGCATACGAAATTTATTGCGCAGCTCTGCCTCTCACGCCTTTTATTTAAGAGGCCTCCCCGGGGTTTGGAATTCTTTTCCCAACTCGCAATTCTCCTGGTCGTTGGGCCGGTGATCGATCGGTTCATCCCTCCTCATCCCATTCTCGCCGAGCTCCTGCCAATCTCCGCTCCGCTCCACTCGCGGCGGCGTCTCCTTGGGCTTCGGAAGCGGCGGCAGAGAATTCCGTTGGGTTTTATCCCGACGCAGGTGAGAGTTCTTGATCCTTCTCCTCTGTTCTGGCCCTCTTTTTTTTTTTCGTTATGGATTTCCGCCATAGGCTCTGTATGAAGTTCATGATTCGGAGAGGAGGGCTTTGTTGCTTTCTGTGTGCCCTCGTCTAATCTTGTCGACTCACCACGACCTGCTCCTTTCTTTTTTTT
Source organism: Hyparrhenia diplandra (assembly GCA_015847255.1). Lineage (NCBI taxonomy): Eukaryota > Viridiplantae > Streptophyta > Magnoliopsida > Poales > Poaceae > Hyparrhenia > Hyparrhenia diplandra. The sequence continues at coordinate 24,158 of JADLZK010004161.1, read as the reverse complement.
CTTGGCATGCTTTCTCTCAACTCCAAGATTAGAATAACAGAAAATCCATTGCCGATCTGAGTAACATGCTGGTTCCATTTTTTCTTCACATGAGAAATCACTGTGATTTCATATAAGATCATCAGCTTCTGCCGCGAATTGAGATTTCTCCGAGTACCATAGCTTCCTGTGCCTGTAGTTACTAACTACTGTGTGGGGGGACAGAGACACTGCTCAGCCCCAGCGACAGGCACCATCTGATGCATGCATTGAAGTTCCCTTGGGCTGTGCCAGTTCCTCCAACCTGCCGCGCTTGGTGGAAACTGTAATTGGTGCGCAGCTCATTCCTGCGCCTGGCCGGTTGTGTGTGATTCATGCGTTTGTTGCAGTTCTTCTACGTAAGCTTTGGTACCGATGCAGTGCATGTACGTCTGCGACAAGAGAGGTACTTTTGTCGATGTGGTCTAGGTTACCAAGATCACTAAATCGCCGATGTTTTAGGTCATGGATTGTACTGTATCCTATATATACAGGCTGTTTAGTGTGTTTGACCCATGAGTCAGGAAGGGGAAAGAAATGTTTTTTAATATTTTGGGCGTACGAATCTGAATCTTGATGTGCCTGTATCGTACGTCTCTTTGGGTGGAGTGTACTCTATGGGATGTGCGGTGCCTCCCTGTTTCTGGTGCCAACTCTGTAGTTAGTTTGGCGTGTATCTGTTTTCTGTTGCTGTGTCAGTTTCTACCGGATCATGCAAAGATTGTGAGGTCCGTCGGCTTTGGGCCTGTTTGGCAGGGGCTTGTTTGTGCCTCCGGCTCCGGCTCCTCCAGAGGAACCCTGTCAAACAGTCTAGGAGGAGGAGCCGTTTGAAGCCGTTTTTAGTGAAAAAGGAGGAGGGGAGCCGTTTTGGAGGAGCCCCAATTTCGAAACCTTCTCCAAAACGGCTCCGGCTCCTCTAGTGAAGCCTCTCCTGAGGAGCCTTGCCAAACAGGCCCTTAATAGGACAACTTACAGTTGTGTTAAGGACTTGCAGTTACAAGAAAGTGCAGCATTTCTGTCATCACCAGTAACACTTTCTTTTCACTGGTGAATACGAAAACATCAGCACTCCCTTCCCTTAGCTGCTTCTAGTCCGCCATCATGAAGCCAAAGCTAGTTTCATCTGCATCTTCTTTTACCTATTCCTAATGCTTCTGCCTGCGTAATTAATATACTCCGTCAGTTCCAAATTGTAAGTCATTCTGTTTTTTCTAGGTATTTTGCTTTTGCTAAGCACCTAGAGATTCATTATGCCTAGTTTCGTATTAAAAAAGCATTGTATCTAGAAAAGCCATAAGGAAAGGAGGGAGTACTTGCTACTGAAACTAACTGCAACACATTTGTCCAGTCTGGGGCTCTAATGGATTTTATGAATGATCTGCTATTGTTTTTAGAGCAGAATGATTTTTTTATTGTTAGCCCTGTTTAGTTAGTGCAGAATACTCCTTGATCTAGTTAATTTGTTGGGCAAACTATTCTATGTCTAGATCAGTCAATTGTAATTGGTAAGTTGAAAGATCCACTGGATCCAACAATATGTATAATAACTAGTGAACGGTTTCTCAGTAGGAACTCATGTTGACGGTAGATACAATGGCTAGAACCTAGTTTTATTGAAGTTCTGTTTTAGCATTTTTTTACATATTCAGCAGTATCATAAGAAATGTTAGATTATGACTCTGCCTTAACCATAACATTTTTTTTTTTGAGACCACACCCACCTAGATCGGCGCGTTTTTTTTAACCTTAACTCTCAAGTTAATGAAATCTCCATTACTTCAGGAAGGTGTAGACTCTGAAGGTCATATGCACATCCTAATCTCAAAAGGTGCCATTAGGTATTCAGGTTGCTATCCGTACCAGTTGCTGTTGTGGTGTTGCCTGTCCTGTCCAAATTGACTCTGATACCTATATATAACCTGAAAGCTGCTCGCCTTGTTCATGTCAAGTGGGAAGGCTGTTGGTTCTGATTATGAGATTTTGTGCCTTGACTTGGCCCCATGATATTAATTCCACGAAGACCGCCATACTGGTCTCTTTGTTCAAACCATAGAAGGTAGAAGGAACTGTCTCCGTCAAGGCCATCATGAATTTAGGCCAATGTAGTTGGAGTGACAAGAAATTTTAATATGCTGCACTTGATTAAAGGGTGTGCCAACCATATTGAATAGAAGCAAAACTGTGAAATATCTTAATTTTGTTGAATTTACTTATTTACACTATGTTCTGTATGGATTGCCAATATATACTTAATCACTAATTTATCATTTGTTGGGCACTCATTGTATGTCAAATCAAAAGAAAAAAAAAACATGTTAGTTCTGATTCAAGATTTGTTCACATCTATTTTTCACCTTCTGAATGTCTTAGTGTTGTGTTTGTGTAAAGATGATTCAAGAGTTCCATGGTGACAATACTCCTACCTCTCATGACCTCTCATGAACTTGTCTGCAGGACGACACCATTTGATGCTTTGTGAAACTATATATTATAATAGAACTTGATGGTAAAAGGAATTCCATGGTAAAATGATACTGAGTTTTTGACACAAAATGGTAGAAGACAAAAATTCATCACAAGATACGGTACAGAAAAGTGGACATATTGTACTTCAGAATATTTCTTATGACAAGGATGTTGTGGAGATAAAATTGGCAGACGATATTGATTCTGATAATTATGGCAGTAATTTTGTCAAGGATGTCTGTGTTGATGAAGGGGCACTACTTCATCGGATGACATCAGAAGAAAAACCACTAGACAGAAGGTCATCCCCAAATTTCAGTTGCCAAATGATTGATGCAGATAGTGACACAAGATATGGGAAGAAAGATTATTCTAGAATATCTGTACACGAACTAAAAGCAGAAGTAGTTTCACCTGTTGACTTTGCTCCTCATTGTAACAACGAGAAACATCACTCTTCTGGCAAAGATTATGATCTTGAAGATCGGATTCATACTGGTATGGTTGCAGGCCGTCCTAGTGAGAAGAAGATAAGTTTGCAAGAGTTACTTCTCCTTGAAAGTGCAGAAGAATCCCGAATTTCAGGCACAATAAATTCTGAGAGCAGTGAAAAACATAAGTGCCCACTTCATAAAGAAGCAGTTGGACAGGTACACCACTAGTCTACCAGTATATATTGCACACGAATTGTTCAAATTGCTTGTCTTATTACCACTATCATTGTGCTGTAGATATATCCACACGTTCTTCCCTCTTGACTCGAAATTTAGCAGTAAATTCTTCCATGTGTATACTCCATCAAAACTTTTTTTTTGTTCTTACAGACTTCCAAGGATGGCGATCCTGATGTTGTGACTGTTATGGCCAGCACCAGTGAGCCTGTTAGTGGTTGCCCAGCAACGACACCTGGAGACCATGTTACAGCTGCAGCATTAGATGTGAGCCACAAAAAATTGATCGGTACAACCCTTTCGTTGATCATAGGTCACTGGAGGATACATCGCTGCCTGAGTGCTCTATAACAGGAATAACAGATGCTGCCTCCACAGATTCCTTTTGCTCTATCCACAATGTGACGGGTGGCACCAGAGGATTGGATGAAGTTGAAACATCTGAACCAGTTGTGGACACTCTTAGCACAAGTAGTTCAGACATTCAATCATCTGAGAAGAGCAATGATCACAGCGAAAGCAATTTTAGCAGGGCAATCGCTGGTGCAGTGGACGACACTGCAGTTGCTACATCTTCAACCCCTAACAGTGCTGAGCCTAGCGATGCATATGTGAAGAATCAAGAAAAACATGAACAGATAGATGAGGAGCACAGCATAGGCACAGACGATGCAGCCAGTAGTAGGAGTTCTACCCTCGCGCAAGATGGATCTGTGGTTGAACAAAACATGAAATCAACAGCTTGCGTCGGCAATGAGGATACCTACGAACCGAACTTCTTTGGTCCCAGTATAATGTCAGGCCCAGTGTCGATGTCAGGTCATATAGCATATTCTGGCAACATCTCTCTCCGGTCAGATAGCAGCACAACTAGCACCCGGTCCTTTGCATTTCCAGTGTAAGTCAAACAACTCTACATACTCATCCACCTCCGTAAGATATCAAAACAATCTGTATAAGCTAGAGATTGTACTTACTTCTCTGGCATGCATTTGGTTGTGAAACAATTAGCTGTGAACCTATAACTAGTTGAGCTTCATTTCTGCATTTGGTTGTGAAACAATTAGCTGTGAACCTATAACTAGTTGAGCTTCACTTATCTTTTAAGCAGTATCCAAGAAGTGAACTGCAGAATTATTGTATGTTTTATAGTGGACATTTTCATCAAACTGTTTAATTTTGAATGCACAGGCTGCAGAGGGAGTGGATCAGCAGCCCCGTAAGGATGGCAAAGGCAGAACGGAGGCATAGCAGACGGCATCGTGTGTGGAGGAAAGGAATTATCTGCTGTAAATTCTGATCGATCATGGGGGCCTTTGGGGTCTATTTGGACTGATCGACGATGGTATTTCTTTGGAACGTTTGAGCTAGCCAGAGACTGAGCATTCCAAGAAAATACCACCACTCATCCAAACAGACTCGTTGGTGCTTTCTCGTTTGCAAGGCGCACACAAATACACCGTATCCTGCTCCTTAATTTTATTGGTTCAGGAGCAGGTTGACGGCCATAGCTTGCCGGATTTCGAAGTGGCTTGAGTTTTATTGGTTCAGGAGCAGTTGACGGCCATAGCTTGCCGGAGTTCGAAGTGGCTTGAGTGAGAAGGTATATATAGCTGTAGCGTAGTGGCGGTGCTTTTTTCCCCTCCGAGAATATGTTTGCCACGTTTTTCATTCATTATTAATTATTAATTAAGATAGTATTAGTAGTAATCACGCTTGGTAGAGGTGATTATTAGTTTCTGTACATCCTTTGGTGGATAAAGTGAAATTAAATGCTGCGAGAATCTGGATTTCGAGTTGGTCGAGATGGTGTTTTGCGCGGCATGTGTGTCTTTGATTCAGCATGTGTCTTTGATTCTTGATTCTTTCCTCCTAGTCCTACAAGATGGTCGATGGATCGCCTCCCCAGCCCCAAGTTGATCCCAGCCGTCCATCCGGCGTGTATGTACGAACCCTCCCGTACGCTGCGCACTGCAGTGGAGACGTACGCTGTACCATAAGTACTGTACATCCTACGATCGTGTGACAGGAATGGATCTTGTCACGAACCAACCAACCGTAGAACCAAGAGATTTGGAGGAACAGGAGGACCCGGGCGACGACGACTCCTCCACGCTATCTGACCGAGAAAGGCCACCACGCCACGCGTACGACAGCCTTCACTAGTTGTGCCGTTTGCATTGCATCGCATTGCATTGCACGGCCTCTCTTCTGCTCTTGCCATCACTGCATCGTACGGTTACGGTACCGTGCGGTAGGCTTTTGCACGCTCGCCGTGCATCGAACCCAGGCGTGTTTACTGCAGTCTGAAGGCTGCAGGCAACCACTTTTACATCCTGGTGCCGTACGCGCTGGCTAGTACCAGACTGCGTATGTTTCTGTAGTAAAGACAGTTTTTCTTAGCAACTGTATTAAAGACAGGTGATTTGAGCAAAGGCCCAACGCCGTCGTCTGCCTTCCCTTCCTCCCCGCCGCGGCGAGGGGCGGAGCATGCGCAGGTGGGGAATGCGGCCTTCCGGTTGTCGTGGCTTTGCGCCCATGGCCGGTGTTAAACCATACCACCGCGGTTGTGCGCGCGAGCGCGAGGAAGCTCACGCGTCGCCCCGAGCTCGTTGACACGGCATCGCGCTGGCCATTCAAGGCAGCAAACGGCGAGGGAGGCAGCGTGCTGGCCGGTCAGGTGTGGGCACCCGCAAGCTCCCGCATGGGCACGAGCGTGGGAGGCGCTCCCCGGCCACGACGACATCGCCAGTTCGGTCGTAGGAGGTGGCCGTGGCCTCGACGGAAGCGGCGACATTCGTGGGGTAGCACAAATGGGGATGTCGGGCCCGATGTCGATCTCGAGCTCGGGCAGCGCGGGGGAGAAGCTCGGGGAAGCCCGCGATAGGCTGCGGCGGGAGGCAGGTCACCCTCGAGTAGCGCAGCGAGGCCAGTTTGAACGCCAGCACGAGGCGCGGCCGCCAGTTTAGACGCCACGGTGGCTGGTCCATGTAAGCGAAAAATATTAGACGAAGGGTTATGGCCTATTTATGCGAGCACAAGTGAAGATGTTGGACCTAAAAATACACTTTTAAAGTTGATGGCCCAAAATGACAAAGCCGCACAAATTGATGGTCTATTCTTGCATTTTACTCTTTCCAATATATACAAAGTCGTTTTGGCTTGTTGCTAGATGCACAACTTTATTATGTATTGTATATTTAGGTGCATAGCAAAAAAGTATGTACCTAGAAACATTTTTTTTTTTACTAAACACGAATGTTATGGACATTAATGTCTAGAACCTAGATATAGATTATTATCATGATGAACAATATCCTTGCTTAATAAAATAAACTCTTCAAATTTAGTGAGAAAGAATGTTCTTTAAAAAATGTTCTCTAAATATACACGCCTCATATTATTTTGAAGGATCTGTTGAAACACACTATGAACTCTAGGATGGATGGACCGTTTCAATAGACCTTTGTTTTTGGGACATTTGTCTGTAGGATACCCAAAGTGGCGTTCTTTTGGCTGGCGGACATCGTCTTTCTTCATATTTGCGAGAAAACACTTTGTTTTTTTTATGTAATTTAGCTCGTGGACATAGGGGAGAGAAATTAATCACCAAAACAACTGCCATTTGTAAACCCGTAAGGCCAATGGCTATGAAATTTTAATAGCAACAAGATATGATAGTTATCTACAAATCATCTAATACTCACTTCCATAGAAAACCTAATTAAGGACATGATATGGCGGACTTAATTATTCTTGATGTCATATCATGTCCTTAATTAGGCTTTTTTATGGAAGTGAGTATTAGATGATTTGTATATAATTATCATATCTTGTTGTTGTTAAAATTCATAGTCATTAGCCTTACGGTTTACAAATGGCGGCTTTTTTTGTTGGTGAGTTTAAACCCTCGATGTTTACGGGCCAAATTACATCAAACGACAAAGTGTGTTACGGCAAAATATGGAGAAAGACGATGTCCGCCAAGCAAAGAGCGCCACTTTGGGTGTCCTACGACAAATGTCCCTCCTTTTTTTCTTTTTTTCTTGGGGGTGGGGGTGGTGGATTACCTAAGTTCTTAATATTTTCTTAGGGTGAGTTTGGTAGTGCTCCAGTTCTAGCTAAGACTACTCTGGTTATAGCTGAAACTGCTATGGTTTTAGCTTCTTTAGTACAACTTTGTTTGGCTATGGTCAGCTCTTCACAAGAACGTCTGGTAAAAAAAAAACTTCTACTAGTTAGAAGGGAATCCATAATATTCTTCTATTTTTTTGTCCTTCATTTTTTTTTCTTATATTCTCTTATCTCATTTCTTCTCTTCTCTCTCCTATCCATCTACCGCCGCGCGAACTGCCCCCTACCACCAGGCTTTAGCCACCACCCCCTTCCCCCCTCCTTACCACTGTGGCACAAGTCGGAAGGATGCATCAGCAGTTGCACCTCCCGATCCTCCTTGATCGCGCAGCTCCTTCTTTCGCACCTCCCACCGCAGCTCGGCCTCCCATTGTCACCCCTTCCCTTGCATGAAGTTCCTCCACTATCATCCTTGTCGTCGCCCACACGTGCTTACATGCCTATGTGATCTGTGGCACTGGTCGTTATCACATGAGGAAGGAGAACAACATTGCGTGGGCCCAAAGTGCATTGGTGTCCACGCTCTCACAAATCTCTCTATGCGCGATTTGAGGAACTTCATCCATAGAGCTGTTTTTTGTGCGCCCTTTTTGGTAGCGCCATGCATGAAAGATGACAGGATCAGGCTCGGGGTGAGTATCCGCGGGTTTCGTTTTTTCGGTTTCAGGTTTGGTGCTATTTTTCGCCCACGGTTTTCAGGTTCGGGTTTGGTTCGGGTTTGAGTGCACGGAATCCGAGCCGTTGCTATCCTTAAGCAAGGCTGCAACTTCAGCTTGCCTCTCTCCCCATATCAAACTCCCCGCCTCTCTCCCCGTCCAACAAAAAGAAAGGAAAAGGAAACTTGGAGAGAAAAGGGAGGAAAACACAGTTAAAATTGAAGGTGCGCTGTTTGAAATAATGAGGGCTTGAGTTAAGCTGATCGCTCCATGAGTGACTCAACTGGAAGGAAGCATCAGTACTGTTCTATACGAGATGAAATTAATAACTGGCTAGTACACTATTATGATCTATGGAGTAGTAGTTTGATCTGCCATCCTATCCTATCTTGCCTATTGATCGAGACAGAACCTAAAACAGTGAAGGCCGGGGAGGAACTAATAACTAGCTAGGCTACAAGAAATACATACAGCGATCGACGACACTTGAACGGGCACCTAACTAAACTTAGTTGTGTTGTTTAGGGTGAGGCCTGGGTCCATATCTCGCGACCACTACTACCTTCTCGGCAGAGGCAGCAGGGCTGTTTCCTCCGCGGCCGAAGCTTGGTTGTTCAACCCTTGGTCCAACCACGCCTGCTGCTTCTTCCGTTGATCCCGGCTTCATGTGCACGGTTTCAGTGCTGCCCTTGCTGTGCTCCACGCCATGCTTCCTCGTCGCTTGCAGTACTTCCTCCTTTTTGTCGATGGATGCTTGCTGGTCGACAGGGACGGGCTCCTCACTGCAATGATAAATTGGTAGCAAATCGGCGGATGAATAAACACACCTCGATCAACAAACTTACAGAAGGCCAGCTAGAAACTTCATACATGCATATATATGGCGAGACAATGTAATGCAAAGATGATACAACTTACCCTGGCGAGCATGAGCAATGGAATGGTCAAGGGCGAGCAAGAAGATGGCCACGATGACCATGAGAATAGTTGAAGAGGCCCTTCTGCAACCCATGCCGATCCGTATGTTTTCGGTATGGACACCACTACCACCACTCCAAATTCCCAAATGAAGCCACGCCCTCAAGCTGAAGAAAAATGAGGTGAAAGGGCTATGTAGGACTGTGTCTTTATTGAAGGGAGTGACGATGCTTTTTGTTATATACAGTCAGGCAGTCAGCTTGAGATCCATTGGTGGTCAAAGCTGAAGCTTGTGAGATCTCTTACACCCACTTGCATAGATTATGCATACAAGTACTCGTAGTATAAAACATCTGTGCCCGCCCGTACTGATGTCCAAGCGTTCTTTAACAAGTCCGAGGCGTTCCTTTGCACCGCACAGTCCTACTCCTGCTAATAAGCCAGCTGCACTTGTGTACCGTGAGCGCGAGGCACCACGCCACGCACGGTGCACGCACTGGCGCGGCACGTGTGGACTCTGTGCGCCCGCGTGCGCGGCCTTCCGCCGGGTGGTGGCCGGGCTTCGGGAGTAGAGCTCCCTGTTGGCCGGGCGCCCTGCCAAATTTGCCGATGCCACGGGCGAGGCGGTGACTGTGCGTACACCAGGCACGTCTGCAGGGGAGTCAGCAGGTGCCCCGATTAATAAAAGCAGTCACGCATCGGGGGCATTAAGGACCAAGATCCTAAGCTGCTAAGGAGGGTTTTAAAATTGACAGTCAGGAATCGCACAGAAAGCGCAGTTGATCGACAGCCGGCCGGTTCCCGGATCCCAACAAGACCAAGAAAAATGAGGCCACTTTTATTACACAAAAAGAGGATCGGCACGAAGGTCTTCTTTGAATCGCTGCAGCTCAGTAAGATTTTGACCAAACCCCGCTGGTCGAGAGCGAGCATTTGTTTCAAAGAACCTCAGAAAGGAATCCTGGTACAAATGGCATCCGAAGTACTCCAGGTCTGAACATGCTGAGAATTTCTCGGTAGGAAATGCAGAACCTTGACAATCACTGAGGAACATGTTGCAACGTGCACCGATTAACTGAGCCATAAGGAAGCCAGCCCATTGGGGTTCAAAACCCTCGGATGCACCGTAAAAGGCATCCCCAGTCGGATCTACCAGCCACCCGTTTGTGCTTTTGCCTATTAACCATAAGGTCAAACGGGAAATTCAGGAATTGGATGAGACGCAGACCAAATTTCGGATCTTTTTGGGCAGCAACTCGAAACCTTTCTTTGCCTGCATGTGAGGACAATACCAAAAAGATCTGATGCTCCATTTACCGGTTCTACTCTGATGTTCTCCTCAATACAGCTTTAGCAAGAACTTCCTCACGGCCCTCACCAAAGGAAGAGGATTCTCAACATGCACAGCATGACCGCTATCTGGGATAATGATCATTTCACAAAGTTCCTTCCCTTTAGGACCATCAGATCCACATTCTGCGTGGTTCATTATCTCCATGTGCATTTTCTGCGAGATGTCTTTAAACTTCGTGTCCTTTTCACCAGCAACGATAAGTAAAGGCCTCTTCAAGTGCTTTTAGGTCTTCCCACAGGGACCTGGTACATTGAAACTTGCATGAGACAGGATCACATGAATAATTTGAATATAGCACAAAGTAACAAGGTGCAAGTGGCTTATCAAGAACACTATCACTGGTACTGATAAAACAGAAGACACATAAACACTGTAACGAAAATCTTACTATGAGTACAGTAAGGCGGTCTTACTTTTGTCTCCCCACGCTTGAGTCTGCAAGAACCTTAGCTAGAGCTTTGATGTTTTTGTGTTTACTGCGTGTCCTCACTAGAGAATTGAACTCAGGATGCTCTCGTAGACTGAAGGTTTGGTCACCCATCAACACAAGAGTTCCATACAGAGAAATAAAGAAATTTGTCAAACAAGTGCTAGCAGTGCATATAATTTTACCATTTCAGCAATAATCAAACAAGCTAGTCCCTTCATCAGGTTGTTACCTGGTCCACAGTTTTCCAGAGTACCATGTCTGAAGGAAACATTCAAGTCCACAAGACATCAGGAACTGGGCTCTTGATTTATCAATAGCTATACGACGTCTTCTGCTTGCTTCATCTCTCAATCCAGGACTTCCGATATTGTAACAGCTCCACGAATCTGTTTGGCACAACAAGCTTTATAAAACATTCAAAACAGAAAGTTTACACGCAATGTAAAAACACAGTTACCTTGTGATCTTGATTTAGTGCCATGTGGAGTGCAATCCTTGCACCCATTGAATAACCAACCACCACCACCTCACCATCATCAGTTATGTGGCACATCAACTTCAACAATAAATCTGCAACTAGTTGAACTGTTACAACGAACTGTTCTGAATTTTGTGACGTTGCAGTATCTGTGACTCGCCGTGACCAGGAAGATCAATTGCAATTACTCGTGCACTGGGGGCAAGAGCTTTCATCATGGGAACCCAGTCTTCACTCGTGCCAAGAAATCCATGAAGTAAAAGAACAACCTTTTCCTGCATAGGTTAAATCATGGGGTCATGGCACTAGTTACTGCAGCAGCAGCATATCAAGTAAAATGCATGTAACAAGCAATTTGGAGTATACTCCCTCCGTTCCAAGTTGTAAATCGTTTTAGTTTTTAGGTAATGTATTTTTTATTATGTATCTAGACATAGCATATATCTAGGTGCGTATAAAAAAAAATATGTATTTAGAAAAGCCAAAACGACTTATAGTTTGGAACTGAGGGAGTACATACCAAGGGGCAGTAAACCCAGAATTGAGAAAGTTTTACATATGTATTGTCACTGGTCAAATACACAAAATAAACTCTTATACAGCTATGTGAGGAAATACGCCATCTGATTTTCTAAAGAATAGAAGAATTCTTACATTTGTATGATCACCAGCCTCTCGAAGTTTGACTAGATAAGAACAATCGTCCACATCAACTTGGATAGAATATGACCTAAGTTTTTCTTCGCCACACGTCCTTTCTATCTTGTCATTGTTTATGTTTAAATGGTGAAGATAACCATGGGCATCTTCTACTGAGGCTCGGATTCCGTCACCAAGTGGGGATGCATGGATCTTTAACTTTTGTTCTGATACATCTTCCCTTAACCACTGATATGTTCCAAGTCCATGTGCGACAACTCTACATGTATCTTTGTTTCTTATTTTGGAGACTAGAGAGTTCTGTTGGTCAACATAATGTGCTAACTGTATATAGGATGCCAAACCTATAGAACTCTCATACGTGCTACTGATGACAGCGATCTTATCATGTAGTTGTGCCCATTTTGCAATTTGAGTCGCATTCTCAAAACCTCCAACAACACTAGGTTTTATAACCTGAGCATGACAGTTAAAGCAGGTTAAATATAAAAATAGAATAAACAACTTTCAAAGCTAGCACATAGTTTTTCTCAGTACTCACAAGAGCAACTATTCCTGGATGAACAAATTGGTGAAGCTTAGGAATTATATCCCCCTTAAGATTGTCAATAGTCTCATCAAGTGCAACAGGCAAGACACTCTTTTCACAGAATTTGATGAGATCATTTACAGAGCTCACTGGTTCCTGTAAAGTAGAAAAAGAAAAGTGAAAGAAGGTTCTCAAGAAAGAACAAGATGAAAATATGCATTGTGGAAAATTGTATGAATCCCAACCCTGAATAACAGTACTATATAGAACAAGATGGAGTAGTAGCCATGTTTCTTATTTTATGCACCCAACCACCTGGGCACAGGTGCTCCTATCTTCGAATAAATGGCACTATTAATTTAGTGGCAAGAGACGTGGACATTGACAGTGAGACACCCCTGGTGACTTTGTCAATCTCAAAAATCTACTGGTCTCTCGCAGGTACTCATAAGGGTAGGGTGTGCGTGTGTGCATTCATAGGGTGGGTGCATGATGTGCATGTGAGTGAGCCTTTAATAGATAGCTTATGAAAATAAGGTATATTACCTCAATGTATTCCAAACGAAGACTTTTTACCCTAGATCCAAATTCAACTGCCTGTTCATATGTCCATTTCTGATTTGCATCAACACGGATATTGATCTGATACCCTACGACTTCTCTTATTTTGTGAAGAGCATCCGCATCCTCAATGGGGCTTTCACGGCGCCAACCTTCCAAAGAGAAATTGGAAAGATATAATATTATACCTTGAATTAGCAAAAGAAACTATAAAAGCATTAACTTCCATGTCTTATGATTATGGAACAGGTTAAATAGTAACCTTCAGTTTAAATGTGGTAAAACCTTCAGCAGCCAGTTTGGCAACAGCAAGTGCTACTTCCATTGGAGAGCCATTGCAATCTACGAGTGCACAAATCTGTATGCTTCCAGAACTGTTCTGATTATATTCAATAACATTCTCGACTCGGCCCAAGGGGTCACAACCAGCGAGAACTTTGAACAAACTACATTTCCGTTGACGCAAGTAAATTAAGAATAGCCATCTCCAGACCGCATTTAACACTTGGGAATATCGAAGAAGGCTGAGATGAAGGTAAAACGAGGAAAAGATTAATCCTCAATGGGGCTTTCATGGTGCCCAACCTTCCAAAGTCAGTATTAACAAGTTTGACAAGTTATCTTACAGGAATTCCGAGGTGTGTCCATATCCAATTGGAAAATGACCCTCTCAGTAAGGAATAACATCTAGCACAGAATCTTTCACTCTGTGGAGAAGAAACCTAAGTTGCTCTTCGACATCCAACAGATCCTCCTCATGAATTTCGATTGGCGCAACCTGTTACAAGTCAATCAGGACTAGAAATATGGAACGGAACACACTCTAAGATGTATTACCTAACAAAATTAACTTGAACACCGTTTTCTGGACATGCAAACAGAGCTATAGTTGGTCAGAAGCATACACAAACCAATTGCTATATGCGGTGCAAACACATGTGAACTGTTGGGATGAGAATTGGACACATTGGATCAGATCCAGTAAAACTTGAGAAATTTTCTTTAAATGATTTTCCAAAATATTTTAGGGTTATTTGCAGGTCCTTCTGTTAACTTAAATCTAGTCAGCCTGCATGGCATCCATTAGCCTACATTGGAACCGCACATGAATACATGATAGCACCAACAAATGATTACATTGTGGTAGGTGAGTTTGGTCAGTATATGTAGTTGGTTTATTCCCTGAAGAGTGGTTTGTTCTGTTTATTAGTGACATTGAGGCCAACATGCGCAATCGATGTTTTTGTATGGAAGGAAGAAGTGAAAGGAGCAACACTACCAGATCCACAATTTATAGTAGTAAAGTGACTTAAATTAGAGAACGGATATAGTTTAACGATACAAAGGACTTAAATTTATATTGTTTTGTATAGTAGTCACTGTGTTATCGGCCATATATACTATGTATTACACTAGACTTTCCCTTGTTTCTTTTTTTTTTTTGGACGCTGTACTTTCCTCAGCAACATAGGTTTATCATAATGCTAGTGGCCTGCTTCATTTACAGCCAATTTAATAGCAAAAAAATGTGCAATATGCTAGTGGGACAGCAGAATGGAAAAGTGGTAAAGACAAACCTCACCAAATCCTACAATGTTATCATCCACACGAAGCTTCAGAACAAATCCTTCATGAATGAATCTACCATCAGATAGCCCTGAAGTACGTGGTGCAGAAAGCTGGATTCTGTGCAAATAATGGTTTCAAAGGCATATTGTAGAGAAGGTGTGGGCACTACAATCTTTGGTACAGATTATTATTACATAATACCTGTACAACATGCATTCCACTGCATCAATTCTGTCAACAGGTATGGCATCTACCTCACTCTTAAGACACGGAGCTTCTAGAAGATAGGCCAGATACCGACTTGTAGAATAGTTAGAGAACATGCTCATGATCCTGCAGAACTTGAACAAATATATAAACATGATGGAGAACACAGTTGTAAAAAAAGATAAAAGAAATTATGTTGGATATGAACCTATGAAAGTTGGCATTGCTATCAATACTATTGTCTACTTCTACCACACAATCAACCTGTTCCATATTGGATTTCACCAATGCATCATGAAGGTCCGCTTTTGTTTGAACTAGAAAATGTTTTACCCTGCAACACAAGTAATGAGAGTGCTGAGAAGAAAACTCAGCAATAGAACGTAGCAGACACCATAAGCAACAATCTTGACACCTTTTAGAATCACTAATTTATTTATATATGTTGGCTTCAGGGGAAAACAATGATAAAAGTTAACTTTACAAGCATAAGGTTTTATCTAATACACATGTTCAGAGGAATACCAGCATAATTTTGTTACAACAAGATGGGCTTTGTAAGAAGAATAAGTGAATAGCAATTGGTGTTACCTGTGTGCAGCACATAGTTTGGAAATTGATATGTCATGAGAGGTGTAGAAGAATTTTTCCAAAATCTGTGGTGAAGTAGTTTTTGCAACTGGTAGAAAGCTGAAGATTGCACCACCATGGTTGTTGACAACAACTATTGTCATAGGTTTCCTCCATGCCCTTCAATAATGTTAATAGCATTATCCATAATGAATATACTGTTCAACATCATGACAATACAGGAGTAGCTTGGGTAAATAGTGTAATAATATTTTTGTTGACTTTCACTAGGTTGATCTAATAGGAATTGATCATGCCTGAGATGATTAGGTCAATGGAAGGTGCAGAGAAGGGTTCAAAATTCAAACCTTTGGTTGAGAAGTGCCAATCCATTTGTATCATGAAGAAAAGACATGTCACCAACCACACAGAATACCTGAAAACATGCAGAGTCAAGTTCTGCCAAAAGCCTAAAAATTCATTCCTCATTCCTCAAGTGAATGATTAAGTACAAATGTACTGATAAGAACACCACCCCTTTTAAGAACAAGCATGTCTTAAATTAAATGAAGTGCTACAAATATGCCTATACTAGTATGAAAAATATTTTAAGTCAGGCTTAAGTCTAAAATAGAAAATGTACAAGATTATATTACCATTTAATCAGAAAATGCACAAAATTCGTTTGCCTCTAATAGGAATAATTTCTCTAGAGTGTGGAGTTCAACTAAAGAAATGACTTACATGCTTGTTTGATCCAACAGCAAATCCGATTGCTGTGCTGATTAAACCATCAATGCCACTTGCTCCTCTGTTGCCAGCCACTGCTGTGCCAACAAAGTCTGGAAAATGATGTGTCATCACATTATTTCCATTTGTAGTGTAATCCATCCAACCTTTGCCAAACATGTCTAAGTCTCGGATGACCATGCTGTTCCCAACAAACATGACAGCATCACCATAAAGTGACTCCCCAATTACATGAGCAACATATGGTTCTGTAAGTGAGCACTTTGCATGTATCTGAAACATTATCTCCTGAGAAACCTGGAGTGAGAAACGTTGTGAGAACAAAACCCAATAGCATAAGGGTTAAGGGCCAAAAGAACTTTTCAGTTATTCCCAGGGAGAGGGAGCTGTAGCACAAATAAAATATCCAGTTATGCCATGATAGCAAAAAGGATAAATGACAAAAAAACTGTTTGCTACATTGCAATTTCAAAGGTGCAGTGAACCTTTTATCCATTATAAAATAGCTGTATTAGTGCAGGCTTGATGGATTAAAGGCTTATAACAAATGGTTAAGTGCAGAAGGATTAATTACCCATATAATATGGCCATGTTCATATGTTATAAAGCATGTTATGTCTTTACAAGATAGCTACCATGTTTCAGCTCATACCACTGAATTAAGAATGGTCAAAATTTCTGTCCATCTGCTTCTCTTTCTTTGAAAAGTACACCGGCACAAACTAGCAGCAAATTCTGCTACATTAGCTTGTACTCTGTGAGTGACAACATGTGAAGGATCATGACGACATGGATGTCTATCGATCAAGATGTAGGAAGATGGGAAGGAAGTCTCCAGAAACATTCCCACTCGTTTGCTAGTAATACGGCTACCAATCTGCCAATCAAACAGCATCAACTTCAAAAATTTATGACATATTAAATACACCGCATAATTACTGAAAAAAAAAAGAAAGACAGAGGAACAGTGCAAAAGAATATAGAATCAATGAGGTTTGAGAAGTTAACCTGAACAATGACATCCGGGCTTATCCAGTTTTTAGCAGAATTAGACAATAGAATTTGATCAATGTGATCTATAAATAAAATGCTCTTATCCAGCAATGGGAATGAATTTACAACTTTCCGCAACGCAGTCCAGACAGAATATCTGTAGCAACTGGCCAGGATAGGTGCCTAGCTAGCAAAGCTACAGCCCACATATCTTCATCCGTATGAATAGCACCCACTAAAAGAAGCCCTTGTTCTGCCTTCTCTATGATCTCCAGGACCTCCATTACTGAGCAAGAATAATTACCAAATGCAGAAACCGTTTTTTCATTCTTAGGTACCTAGTATATGGTTCGCTATTTTTAAACCACTTATCCAAACCTGCGCAAACAGTCAGCATTCCAATGTTGATTAGTGTAATCTAGTGGTTCTCTAAAAAGCACAGTTTATATGCACTGGGCCTTGTGGTGCTTGCATTGCATAGTAGGCTGCTGAATCAAGTGTGGTGAGAACCATTCTTGCATGGATTTGATCTCCAGGTGGAGGGAGATTAAAAAATATCTTACAAAGGTACCAAAATGATTGACCTGAAAATGGAAATTAAACTGTTGAGACAGAAGATAGAACCTGGTAAATGAGTTTACCTATAATAAAAATAAGAAAAAGTCAAGTGCCAAAATTGCAATCCTAACAAGTCTTAGGGTTCACTTGACATATAAAACACATTCAATAATACTGTTGAAAAAATGGCAGAACCTACAAATCTAAATGTGTACATAAGAAATTCAGAATTTTAGGAGTGCTGAAACCCATGCAGACTAAGGCAAATGTTATCAAGAATTTTGTATTTAAAATGTACTAAATCCATTCCAAACTTTAGTTCATTTGACTTTTTATCTCAAGTTTGACCACTCATCTTATTCAAAATTTTGTGCAAAATATCACTTCTTTTGTTGTGGCATGATTTATTAACAAAAAAGTTCCTCAAGAATGACTTAAATTTGACTATGTTTGCACAAATTTTTTGAATAAGACGAGTGGTCAAACTTGGGGTAAAAAAAGGTCAAACAAACTATAATTTGGAATGGAGTATATGCAATCACAGGTACCTGATTGATGGCTTGGTTAGCTCCAGCATCATGCAGCTCAGGAGGACGGTCAGCTGTGAGTAATATAATTGGTACGAAATCTTGACTTGCCTCAACCACCTACATTTGAGTGACACGCTGAAACTTTGATTTAACCCAGATAATTTTGTCTTTGACTCATAGAACTACGTGTACTACCATATATATATGCCTTCCTAAAGGTATACAGAAGCACTACTATATGCAAAAACTTGTTGGGTTATGGAACAGAAAAATTATGTGTACTTATGAAGGCTCATAGCATTAGAATAAGGAAAAGGTGTTTTTTTAGTGAACAAATCTGCCACTCACCAAGGAAGAAGATTTGATACAGCAGTTCCTGATGATGTGATTACGACGGCTGGCTTTCGAGAACCTCTCCCATAGCCAAGAGCATGAAATCCAAGTGAACGTTCAT
The DNA here is from genome assembly GCA_015847255.1 of Hyparrhenia diplandra. Taxonomy (NCBI): domain Eukaryota; kingdom Viridiplantae; phylum Streptophyta; class Magnoliopsida; order Poales; family Poaceae; genus Hyparrhenia; species Hyparrhenia diplandra. The sequence goes on along the minus strand of JADLZK010004161.1, from coordinate 5,652 downwards.
CATAACATGATATGCATTTTGTCAACGGATGGCCTGTAGCAGAAAGTGCAAGCGGGGATGATCTCGACCCTGAGCTATACAAAAAGTACTAAAGCAAAATGGATCAGAATAGTCCTAGACATGCTAAAGGTACTAAGTTGGTTAAGCTTACCGTGAAACCAAGCCTAACACATTCTTCAACTATAAGGGATGCCCATGCCAAATTTATGTTAGAGCAACTCTTGATGAAAGATTCAATCGTGTTGCATTGCAAATATAACTCCTGCAAATGGTACAAAAACAATATTAGCTATTTTGGTATAGCTCTCCCTCCTTACTTGCTTCCCTCCCTGTCTCCCTCTCTCCTTCTCTCTGCCTTTTGAATTGGTAAGTGGTGTAGACTGCAGTGAATCCTAATATACCAAGGTTATATACTTGAATAATAAATTGGTGGCCATATGCAGCTAATGAGCTAAAGATACTTCTTTAACGTTCAGCTAAATATACCTGGGTAGTATCATACCATGTTTGAATAAAGGAACAACTGTGGTGAAAATCTAACAAATGACCGATCAGAAGTCAGAAAGTTTTCCTGCAAAAGAAGAGCGTCAGATGAGATCAGGGATATAGTTTAACGATACAAAGGACATAAATTACGTTTTTTTTAAAAAAAAGGTAAAATAACAGGAAAATGTTTCTTTGTCCCCCAATTTTGTGGGTCCATTTAAACTGCACAGTTTTAGTACCCAGCGTTTTGGTCTGAGAACCCTAGGATTAGATCAAGACAAAGACAAATGTACCAAGTTAGTGCCAGGTGGCACCAACATGTTAAGTCACCCCAGTACCCCACCAATTTAATGACTCAGAGATTTAGTGGATTTGGCATTTTTACGGAAGGTTTACTCAAACTGTAAATCCATTATTCTGTAAAATATTTAGGGACAAAAAATAAAGTTTACACATTCTCTGATTCCACATGGTAAGATTATAGGATGTGTTTTCTACTCTGATACAGACCAAACATCTTCTGTAAGAAGCATAATATTTTTGAAGGGCACATGTCTTTTTTTTAAAAAAAACAAAACAATCTCAAGCACAAAGCATGGTATAATGTTCTAGGAAGCTTACCAATGTTAAGGGGATACCTTTTGCACACTAGCTTTGACATCTATTGAGGCTAGCACTTCTGCATCCAAATACACCTGTAAGATGGATCCAACAAATCAGAATTAAGAACCAAATGTCATAGGGTATTAGGAAAGTAGTGGTTACCCTAGATGGGGTACTAGCTACATCATCCTATTTACAATGCGGGTTCTCCTACAAATTTCCAACATTTAAATTTGCAATCCGTACTACTATGAAGTACAAGGCAGAAATATTACCAACTGAGCATTTCCAGTTTCTGACAAATGTGCATCTCCAGAAATATAACTTGGTACCAAGCCTTTGTGAGAAATGATAGCTGAAGAATCATAGCTATTTTGTATCTGTTTCAGATGTGAAAAATAAATATTAAAGTAATGAAGTTCTTTAGGTCAGATGATACAGAAGCATAATGTAGCATAAAAATTAGAAAGTGAAGTCCATCACATAACATGTTATACTGAGTCTTTGTAAATTTGGTCACATTATTAAAAAAAAAAAAGATGAAATAACAAAGTCATCGAAGGAGAATTTAATGAAAAGACAATAACTAAGTGAGAAATAAGAAAAAGACAAATCAAAACTATTTAGCAATAAGTTGACAAACTGAAAAAATGTTATCTAGTTCCACATACCTGATCAAAACAAGATTCAAATAAAGAAACCGCATCCATGAAAGTATGAGAAATAGAATCATCCCAAACTAGGGTAGATGATAACATGGAACAACTATCAAACTCACTCAACTCAACCTGTAAAATAAATGTGCTAAAAGCATCAGAAATGCTAGAAGTCAAGTACTATTTATGTGATGCCTGCAAACAATAACTGAAAAACAAGAGACTATGGACTGTGGATTAGATTACAACATGACTGGTGTGCAGAAAAGACATAGAATAAAAATATATATCATTCGACATTTTTCATCATCCCTCAACAGGGTTGATTTCCACTTTGGACCCATTTCTGTAGCATTGGTTTTGCATGAGTTATACTGAAAATGGATACTGAGATGTAAAATTATACAACATAAAGTCTAAAATTGTGCAATGTTATGGCCATAATACTCACCCAGACATTTCCATTCCCCAAGTTGGTTCGGAGGCCAAGTCAGGCTCCCTTGGTAGTCAATCAAGCAAAGTTGTACTTTTAGCATTTTCTGTTTACATAAATTAAGCTCAGCACTGTTTATATCAGTGCATTGCACTAGTACTGCATGTAAGAACTAAGAATCCATGTTTTTTAGGTCATCCGATTAATCACGATTAGTCATCCCGGTCGGTCCCGGTGCTCGATTAGGAGGTCCGACCCGACCAGCCTCGACCGAAAACCCGGTCGTCCGATTAGTCGTGTCGCGATTAATCGTCCGACCGGGACATATGGACGACCAGTTTTTCTGTTTTGGGCCTGTTTGACTTGGCTGGTATGTAGGTTGCTGGGCTTGCAGCTTGGCCTGTTAGGGTTAGAATAGATAGCAGGGAGAAGAAAAGAGAATAAAATAACTTGTAAGTCACCAGCTAAACACTAATGCAGTCTTGACTCTTGATGCTACCTTTATTGTGTACAATATAGTATATATATATAGAGGTATATATATAGGTTACATAGGTATATGTCCTAAACACATGGGACGACCAGGTGGACATCGACCAGGGGTCGATTAATCGACCAGTCGGTCCCCCGTGTCGACCGAGGTTTGACCAGCCGACCTAAAATCATGGCTAAAAATAATGTTGCTTCGGCAAAGAATCATCCTTCACTTAACAGATTACTTTGAGGAATTAAGACTAACACTACAAAGGGAACCCTAAGTTTTTCATCTTTGTATCAAACTATCAATGCAACTATATGAGCCATAGACATAAAGATCAAGTATATCACAAAAATGGACTGTACATAAAACATGAGATGTAGAATTGTCCTCTATCTGAATGTAAAATGACTTCTGCGTTGAGTTTATATTGCACAAAGGCTGATCAAAATACTTCTAGTCCTAGACCATGTGCATGCCATAGGAAAATGAAGGTTATTACTTGAGGGATGAAGAAGTAATATGAGCCAAGTTTCTCCTCTACTAATGGCGATTCCTTGTCATAATTCATGTCTACAAATCAAGTAAGCCTTTATCAAGTGTGAATCAGAAGAAATATATCTGCAAGGAAAAGTAAGTCCTAATTTGTTAACTTTGTTATAGAGGGAGGGAGGGTGGGAGGGGGAGGGAGGGAAGGAAGGGGTGAAACCTCACCGATGCAAATCAAATTCATTCTTTACTAGGTAGGAACCATGAAAGCATATTGCAGAACCAATGCCACAGATTTCAAAGTTGAAATGATGGAGCAGACTGCAGCTTCCTTGATAAATAAAACTGAGGAAACAATGATGATCCTCTAAACTGAGAGCACCACCTAAGTGCCTTTGTACTGGAGTGGAACAAGTACCTGCACCGTTGTATGTTAAGTTAATCAACTTCAATATCACTTGGACTTAAAAGAGATAGACAAATTCATGCCAAAACTAGGTAGATCACTATACTAGTCGAATGCATATACTTCAGAATCTTGACACAGATTCTAGAAAAATGCACATGCTGCGCATGTCATGCCAAAAGCAAACAGTGCTCTTTCTTTTAGATAATGAAAGCAAACAGTGCTTTAGCTGCACAAATTTGGGCAAATAGCCATCTAAATAATCTAGGAAGCCTAGTTGAACCTCAAGGGGGAAACAGAGCACAGATTTTCCATAAACTTATAAACCCATTACCCCAAGGAGATAATTAATAATAGAATTGCACTATATCAAAAGTTTAACATAAAAACTAACAACATCCAGGGTGACGCTAACAATCTAGTCCCCGAGCTAAGAAATTGGAGGGAGATGCTTTGCGTGCTAACAAGTAACAATTGGGTACAAACGAATTGACCAACTGAAAGTAATCCAAACCTGAACCCCCGTATTCTCACATACACGACCCTACCATTGATCAGCGGCGCCCGTAAGATTTCTCAGGCAACGATGGAATGAAAGAGGGGTGAATAGCAAAAACAGCATCGTAGTAACTACATAGCGAACCCACAAATTCTGCAAGTTCTCACTGTACCCAACAGCCATCAGACACTGTACCTCGAACCTGATCACGCCGCTCCTGGCGCCAGCAGGCGGGTGGCCTTGACCTCATTGGCGGCCCGCAGCAGTGCGTCGAGGCCGTCACCGACAGTGAGCGCGGGGAAGCCTCCTCGTGAACGACACGTCCACGGGAGGTCTCGGTCCCCGTTCTCCAGCCATCTCGTCGACGTCGACCACGATACCGGCGTGATGCCCTGCAAGCGCACGGAGAAGGACGAGAGGGTTCCACTGCGGCGGCTGCGGATGCGGGAGAGGCCTCGGCTTCGAGGTGGGAGGAGGAAAGCGCGGAGGGTGGAGGTGAGGAGAGGAAGGCGAGGGAGGGGGAGACACAGCGACGGCGAGCATGCCAGCGAGGTTGGTGTGGAACTTCCTACTGTCACGGCGCCGGCGAGCGTGCCAGCGAGGTCGGCACGGCGACGGCGAGCACACCACAGTGGAAGAGGCGAGCGAGTGGGTGGAAATGGAGATAACATTCAGGGGCCCAGCCAGGTCATCCGCGCGTGGGCTCTGCACGGGCTGGGCTTGGAGGGTAGAGTGTGGGCTTTCACGGGCGATCACACTCGTACTGTTTCCTGGCCCATCATTGCTCAGGTGAATACAAACGGGTGCTCCATTCGAGTTCAGGAACGGGTGCTCCATTAAAAGTATATTTATTCGATCGCATATAAAAAGATAGATTCAAAGCATAGGAGTAGTCTGCTAAACAAAGGAATAGGAATAGAAAAATTTATAGGACTTTTTTTATGGGAATGCAATTGTAAAACTAATAAGGATGAAAAAAACTTAGGAAACTTTCATACCTAGGTGTTTGGATAGGCAAATGAGAAACAAAGGAATCTTAAAGGATTTTTAGGAGGAAATAGTGATTGTTTTTCTGAATCAACCTAATTTATTCTATTCCACCCTCATAAATAGACACAAGCTAGTCCCAAGATGCATGGTTTACCTTGTTCCTTGTGCATAGGATTTTCTATGAAGTCGGGTGGATTGTTTCTTTTCTATGATTTTCCTATGGAAATGAAGTTAAATGAAAGTTTTCTTTGAAATTCCTATGAGTATTTTCTATAATCCAAAGGCTAGGATAGGGAATTCATGCCTTAGAAATTTCCTTTGTTACACCTCCATTCCAAAGGGGCCCTATTTTTTAAAACAATAAGTCTTATACACATTTAAAATATCGTTAAAGTCTATAATTATCTTATAACTATCTTAAATGACAAAACTCAAAACTATGAATTTGTAAGAGCTATAACTTTTTTTATATATATTTATTCAACACCATACAAGAATTTATGATGTTTATAATACGACAAATTTGGTATCACGTTAATATGTTGCTAAAACTTATATTATTTTAACCATATTAACAATCTCAAATAACAAAAAATAAAATTATAAACTTGT